>RJWM01038327.1:0-16748 GCA_004363535.1 Dasyprocta punctata | reverse complement strand
TGCTCAGGAGGCTGAGGCAGGAGATTGCTGTGATTTTGAGGCCAGCTTGGGCCACATAGTGAGATCCTGTTCAACACTTACCCTCTCCCGAATTCTACCAACGATCAGAATAAAAAATTGTCAGGAAAGGAGGCCATTATGAAAATCAGTTGTGCTGGTTCACACCTGCAGTCCTACAAGTTGGGCAGTTTAAATTTAGCAAGACTGCCTGAGCTTCCCGAAGGCTGGGAGACTTCTGAGGGCCCTGCATGCAGGTGCTGAGCTGAGGTGGGGAGGATGTGGTCTTGGTAGAAACTTGGAAGTTGATCTTGCATGTTTCAAGGGTTTGTCTCTTTCCAACTCTCCGTCCATTTGAAGAATGGAAAACCTGTGGGCTTACCCTGCTTTAGTCCATAAGACCAACAGCTCAGTCACTTGGGATGATGAGACAGAGAAGTGCTGTCTGTCTATAAACAGGGAGCTCTGATACACTTCAGGATGGCAGGCTGTTCCATATCAGCCCGGCAGGCAGCTCCCTGGGCAGAGCGGGTCGTGGGCCCTGGCGCAGGCTGGGGGCAGTAACAGGAGTGGGGCCAGACAGAGACTGTGCTCCTGGTGGGTTGTGGTGATATCAGCCTGAAGGAAAGGCCCCAGGGAACCTCATGGGCTATGACTAGATAGAAAATAGTTCCTTTTTTTTTTTTTTTTTGTGATGTAAATACTGTGTACACTGTTCTCTTGGTACTTTTTTTTTTTTTTTTTTTTTTTTTTTTTTTTTTTTTTTTTTTTTTTTTTTTTTTTTTTTTTTTTTTTTTTTTTTTTTTTTTTTTTTTTTTGCTTTGTTTTTTTTGGTTTTTTTGTTTTTTTTGTTTTTTTTTGTTTTCGAGACTTGCTATGTAGTTTAGGCTAACTTTTAACTCATTTTGTAGCACAGGTTGGCCTCGAACTTGGTGCTATCCTCCTGCCTCAGCCTCCTGAGTGCTGGAATTACGGGTACCACCATACCTGGCCCTTGGTAATTTTCAAAAATTTAGGCATTGCCTTTCAGGTTAAAGGTGTTTTTGCCTCTGCCTTGAACTACCCTGTCAGTATAAAGAAATGAACCATCCGTCCTGAGCCAGTTCAGTTAGGTGTCTACTCATAGTATTTTACTTTTTTATACAATCTGATGAGCTCAGATTTAAAATTCTCTCCGGTTTTTTTTTTTTTTTTTTTGTTCTGGGAATTGAGCCCAAGATTTAGAATTCTTAAAGTCATGTTTATTGTAAGAAATTGTTAGTAATTATACTGCTGTTTTCTATAAAGGTTGACTTGTGTTGTCCCCCCCAAAATTAGCAAGACTGTCTCAAAGCAAAAATTAAACAGATAAAATTAATTATATTTTTGTGTAGTAGAGGAATTCTTTGATACGGAATGTTATAGGAGTCTGCTTTGTGCCAAAGACTGGCTAGGATTGAGGGCATTTCTACTCAGTCCCGAGGTTGTCATCCTCGCTGCAGGCTCCTCCCACTTTCTGCCCTCTAGATGGTGTTCTTAGACCTTGTCCTAGGCCCTCTGCCTGTCCCTGCCATAGCTTCCACATTTCTTATGTTCTCAGAACTTCCTCGTATTAGCTTTAGCCCAGCCTGTTCCAGAGCTGACACCCAGCTGTCTAGCAGGTGTCTGTATTCCAGTGTCTTACAGGCACCTCAAACACACCATTTATTTAGTTAGTTAGTACCGAGAATTGAACTCAGGACTTTGCACTTACAGGCAGGTGCTATGCAGCTGAGCTATATCCCTTGCCCCAACACACCTTTTAAACTGAAGCCATTTCCACAGCCCCTAAATTTGCTTTTCCTCAAGAAGGTAAATGTCTCAGTAAATGGCACCAGCATTCCTTCCAGGAGTTTGTTGATCAGCACTACTCCTCTCCCCAAGATTTATGTTGTCTGAGGATAGGAAATTTTTTATGTCTTACTCAACAGCAAATTCAACAAGGCTTAGAACAAGACTTGCTATGCAACGTGGCCTGTGTTTATGTGTTGTCGAATACATCTGTCTCCCTTTCTATGCATTTACCTGGCTCTGGAACCCTGTTGACTTTACCTAAGTGCTTCTAAAATCCATTCATTTCTTTTTTGTGCCTATACACCCTGACATAGCCAAGTCTTGCATCAGCTGTTTGAACTCCCATGAAAAAACCAAGGCATGAGGGTGTGGAAGCAGTTTGGAAGATGAGCTATTAGATTAGGACCTCTTTATGTTACTAGTGAAATATCTGATGGGCAGCGTTAAAACTTTACCTTTTGCCTTTAAAGATTCAACTTTATTCAAACTTGTCGTTATGTGGGTTATCATGAACAAGCTTGTGATGTTTAACTTTTTTTTTTTTTTTTTTTTTACAAAGTATTATGATTATTGGAGCGCATTCTTCTATACTGGGGGGAGGTGAATTGAGAAATAAAGAATAAGAAAGGATAATTGAAGATCTCTGCCTTGTTATTTCGTATTTCTTTATCGATATTCCTACCACTTTTCTGCTAATAGTTGTTACCCACAATGTTCCAGATAGAGTGGTGGCTCATAGTTCTCTTTGAAACTTAACAATCATAGCATCCTGATTGACTTGGCTGTTACAGAGGCTCCCAATTCAGTAATGTGAATCAAACTGTTGAATCTGTCCTCTGTGCTTTTCATATAAAATAGTGATATTTTGAAATTCTTATGTAGTAAAAGACAATGCACAAATTCCAAGCTTTCTACGTAGATTGTACAGGTAGTAGTGTTTCTTAATACATTTCTTAGTGATAAATCCAAAGATTTCTAGTGGAAGAAGACAAAATTGAAGACTGTAATCTCTGTCTCTTCAAGAATTTCTTCCTTAGATGTGTTAACACAGTTGCCCTTCTCCACGTTTTTGTTTTTTTTTTTTTTTTTTTTTTTTTTTTTGAGTACCGGGACTCATGACCTTGCACTTGCCAGTTAGGTGCTTAGGTCTCTGAGCTGTATCCTCAGCCCTCTCCACTCTTCTGTCCAGTTTAAACATCAACTGTGTTGGACCACATGTTCATATGTGATTATATGTGATTAGTGATTGATAAGATTTGACAGATGCCATGAACTGAAATTGGCAGACTTGTTTATTTTTACTTGAAAAACCATAAGCAGGGACCTTGGCTGTCTGGTTCTGTGGAGCCAAGTGTCAGAGTAAGTGCATGATACAAGTTTTTTTGGGTTTTTTTTTTTTTTTGTTTGTTTTGTTTTGTTTTGTTTTGTTTTGTTTTGTTTTTTGGTTTTTTTGAGACAGGGTGTCGCTATGTAGTTCAGGCTGGCCTTGTACTCGCTATGTAACTCAGTCTGGTCTTGAACTTGCAGCAGTCCTCCTGCCTCAGCCTTCTGAGTGCTGGGATTACAGGTGTGTGCCACCACGTCTGACACATAAGTTTTGGCTGAAAGAGTAAAGCTCCTACTTCAGGCCTTATGTAGTGTTTTTTGTTTTGTTTTTCTTACTGTATTCTCATCCCTTTTTTTTTTTTTTCCTCAGCCCTGGAGAGGGGTCTTTTGAAAACATTGCAGAAACTGGATGAGTATTTGAATTCTCCCTTACCTGATGAAATTGATGAGAACAGTATGGAGGACATTAAATTTTCTACACGTAAATTTCTGGATGGCAATGAAATGACATTAGCTGATTGCAACCTGCTGCCCAAACTGCACATTGTCAAGGTAAGCCTTTTGGAGGTGACGTCAGCTGCCATTAGACCTAATGGTATGTTTGCTGAGATAGCATTCCCTGTGTGCTTAAAACTTCTCTGACGATCTTCTAGGAACTAGTGTGTAACATAATGCTGTTTAGGCATAGTCAAATACCCTAGAGTTAATTGAATGAAAAATTATGTCTTAAAATTTAGGCATATGAAAAAGGAGAATGTTGTTATTTACTTTTCTTTTTTTTGGGCTGAATAAAGATTGAAAGATGTATTAGATAACTCTAAACTGGAGTTGCTATTCTGACTTACATTGTCATTCTGTTCTGTGATCACCTGGCTTTTTCTATTCAAGGCAAAAATATTAGGCATTTATTATGTAAGACACTATATAAAAGAGAATAGTAATTACTGGCTGTTCAGTAAAGGTCAAAAGAAAAAAAACAGAGGTCTAAAATAGCGTGTGTTTTAAAAACATTTAGGCGGCGATTACACACACTTAGCTGTTTCTCTGGATGTTTGAAGCAGTCACTATCACATCCAACCCCTGCACCCACGCCCTCTCTCTGAGACAGGGTTTCACTATGCAGCTCAGACTGACCTTGAACTCACTTGGAAACCCAGGCTGGCCTCGAATTTGCAGCAATACTCCTGCCTCTGCCTCCTGAGTATTGGGATTACAGATGCATGCCACCACACTGGGCTCTATCACGTTTCTGAGTCCCAGTTCTAATCATTACTTAGAAGAGTTAAAATGGTGGCGACAGACTTTTTTCCAAGCAGTTCTCAAAGATTCATAGAATAATTTGATCTAAGATCACACTTACTTCTAGTTTATGAGACACGAAAAATACTAACTTGCGATTTCTGTATTTCAGGTGGTGGCCAAGAAATATCGCAACTTTGATATTCCTAAAGGAATGACTGGCATCTGGAGATACTTAACTAATGCTTATAGTAGGGATGAGTTCACCAATACCTGTCCCAGTGATAAGGAGGTTGAAATAGCATACAGTGATGTCGCCAAAAGACTTACCAAGTAAAACAGCACTTACAAGAGAGGTGTCTTCAGATCTTCCCCTAAGAATACGCTTTTCTAACAGACTGCTCCTCTTCCTATGAAGTAGAAATGTCTTTTGCATGAACCTACAGTTATTCAAGATTAGGATCAAGGATAGACAAGGTATAGTAGTTATATCTTAAAATATACACTCCTAAGCAGTATTGTTTTAAAATTCTTTTCCCTCACCTACCCATTGTCCACAACCTTCTCCCCTCCAGTTTGGAGTCACTCCATCACAAGCTCTTCACGTGCGAGGCAATTTGCCCTCTCTAGAACCGTCACTGTTGTGTCCATGCACTGTGTATAGATGGCAGAACTTTTGAGGTGCAACATTTAACCCTTAAGATAGTAGCCATGATATCAGTCAGCCCAAAACTGGTGCACAATGCATGGTACAAAAAATATTTATGTTTTTTTTTTTTTTTTAATTTTGTAGTATTTCATAAGAGCACATGAAAGAATTGCTACTGTATCAGAAACACTCTGTTTCAATTTAGTCTATCCTGGATATGTACTAAACGATAAAACCACCAGAGAAGAGATCCTTCTACAGAAAGTCACTACAGATTGTTATTTTCTTTGTAGGTTGATTTTTTTTTTTTTTTTTTTATTCCCTAAAATCATTTATCCTTCATATGAGTTATAACATCCGACACTATGTGGAAGCTAAAAGTTTACAGGCAGGGATGGTATTCTCAAGATCTCAAGCATTTGATCCTTCCAAGAGAAACCCATGGGCACCTGATACTCTGTCTGAATGTGTTGTTGGTTGCATATTTTGCCCAGTGCCATTCGTTTGGAACATTATTGCCTTCTTTGTTTTATAAAGCTCCTTTTTAAGTAATAATAGACCTTGCTGTTTGTAAAGCTTTTGAGCAACACTACATAAATTGGCATTTAGTTGATTTAGTTATGGCAGTATGGTGATTAGCAATGTAAACATGAGTTCTGACATAAATTGACCTAAGGAATATAGGATGGGTTTGTTACAGTATCAAGTGAATTTTGTTTCTAAAGCATATTTAATGTAGATAATCTAGAGATGCATTATCCATCCTATGTTAAAGATGATAAAATGTTCTCTTTCCACTTCCATTTACTGTTAGACTTTGCATAGAGAATTGCTTTTGGATTAAATTGTAGCTGTTTCTTTTTATCTCAATCACTGTATTCCGTGAGTTAAATTTTTCTGCAACTACACTGAGGAAAAGTATTCTGTGGTGTTTTTTTTTTTCTTTTTTAATTAAAGTCCTAAACTAGAAATTATTTATGCTCTAACAAAGAATGAACTTGGTGAAAGTAGAACAGAAGTTTACTTTGTATTATTTTCTCCCCTCTCCCCTCCATCCTTTTCTTCTTCAACAACAACTTTGTAAGTACAGTACTACTCCAAAGACTGTGGTTGTGGCTATGATACATTTTTGATAATTTTTATACCTAACTTGTCGAAGAAGTGCTATATCTTATAGGCCTTTAAAAAGTATATTGCTTGCAGATAGCACTATTTTCTCCCTTTGGCATACTGACATTTAGTAAGCACTGATTTTATGGAAGCAGCCTCACTTTGATAAGAATACGACATTTTAAAACCTATCAGTAATTAACTTAGTATAAAAAGAGAAGAAAAGCTCCATATTGTATGCATTTGGCTCAGGGAGATTCCTTTGCCTTACCTTTCTTAGTACTCCTTTCTGCTGATAGAAGTTTGAGCACCATCCTTTTGTAATTAAATATTGGGTGAGGATTTTTGTGGTTCTAGAAAATCTATTGAGAAGTTCAGGGGGTGAAGGTGTCCCAGCTGCATCAGTCATAGGCAAGTATCAGCATCTTTATCTGTTTTTCAGATAGCAACACCTTGGCCTTCAGGTGATATTGAGCCTGGCCTTGTATCTTTAAGTATGAGAAAGATTTTATAGGAGCAAATGGCGAACTAAGTGGTGCAGAGTGGAAGGCTCCTGGGAGAGCTCCATTCCTCAGAGTAGAGTGATAAAGAACATTTGGAAACTCAATTGTGAAATATTGTCACCTTGTATATTTATTTTCTTCATTGTTTTTATCTGTCCAGTGATTACACTTGGGTGTCTTACTGGCTGTCCAAGGAAGGCAAGTTCATGATTTTAACAAAAGTAGAATTATTTTTCCTCTGCAGAAAGACGGATTTTATTTCTCTGTCAAAGAAGTTAGACGAAGAAAATTGAGATGGCTAAGTGGACAAAAGCTAGTAAAAAGGAACCTCCTGCATGCACGTGTTTGTAGAAAGATCATGGCTTAAAATGCTGAGAGATTGAGGCCATAAAGTTTCCATGGCAATTCATGTAGTGTATATATGTTTTGACATGTGGAAATCATCTAATTTTATTTCTGCAACTAATGAGTCATTTCCCTCTTCATTTCACCAACTTTTGTTACACTTTAGTGAGGAGATTGGAGTTCGAGTGGAGACTCACTGTTTTCCAAGGATACTGAAAAAAATTTCTTATTAAACAGTTGGGGAGATCTCTTCCAGTCAGTATTATCAGTTTGCTTTATTTGATTTAGATGCAGGTGTTCAGTAAGATGTCAAATAAAATTTTATTTCTGAATAACTTTGGCTTTACAACATTAAACAATTAAAAGATTTCTGACATTTAGTCTTGGATAAGTGGATCATCTCTAGAGTTTAGGCACTTTTACTTCTGTAGAGTTTTGAATCTCCAAAATTGCGTGTAGATAGCTTTTATTTCTGTGCATTTAGAAATCCCATTTAGGAAATATCTACAATGAAAATGGAGGAAATACAAATTATTTTTTCATGAACATTTTGATATACATTTTGTCAAGCTAATTGATTCACCAATTTCTTATGCTGATTATAATCAATATTTAATTTAAAGAGAGGGAAGCATTCATCTTATTTATAGGCTCTTAAAAGTTCTATCCTTTACAAATTATCAAGGTTGGAGCAACCAAAATTACATTTTTGTCATGGACAAAAAAATTCAACTCCTAAGCCATGATGTTGAACAGAGTTGGAGTATTTTCTTCAGAATTTCATGAATAGGCAAATGAAAGCTTATCATAGAATGCTTGTATATTCTTTTCTCTCTCTGGAACATCAACACCAGTATATTATTGCTGGCAGCTATTGTATTAAAAATAAAGTATATTTTCACTATCATAAAGGCTTATCTCTTTTTTTTTCTCCTTCATGAAAACAAGTATCAACTTGGGTAAAAATATTTTGAAATTACTTTATCATGTGTTTCAGCATGTTTAATAGAGGTTAAAGGAAAGTAAGTAGGTAATTTGGTACAACCATGTTAACGCTTAGCAAAATAGGACCAGTACTTTTTAACTTGTTAGAGACTTCCTCAAAGGAATACTGCAAATGTCATATATATATTCATTTATTTACTGCTGGGGACTGAACCCAGGGCCTTGTGCATGATAGGCAAGAGCTCTAGCACTGAGCCACATCCCCACGCAAATGTCACATAAAAGTGTAAAATAGCAGCTTTCTCATTAAAGTCACGAATAAAACAGTTGTTCACTACCACAGCTACTATCCAGCTGCTTTTCACAGTTACTTTATTAAGATATATCCTATCCTATATAGTGAGACGGTAGAAGGAATAATGAATGGGAAAGAAATGACAAAATGATTACTTTCTACAGGGGTGTGGTGTGTGTGTGTGTCTATGTGTGTGAAATCTAATATAACCTACAGATTGTTAGAAATGCTAAGAATTAAACTAGATTTCCTAGACACAATATTGAGAAATAAAAGAGAAACAAATGTCAGTATAATTACTATATATTAATATCAGCCACATTAAAAGTTAAAGAAATCGGTAACATTGATTATTCTGAAAGAGACCTGGGTGACAAAGGAAAAATAAGTGGGAAATTGTCAATGTGTACCTCTTTGAGCTTTTGGAAATTTGTGAGTGTACTACCTATTCTGAAAAACAAAGTGCTGTAAAAAGTTTGAAAGATCCTAAACTGTAAGATATTTAGGATCAAATCTGACAAAGAATATATAGTTCCTTTGTGAAGAAAAAGTATTGAAAAGCCTAGTAGAAATCTGCTCAAAAGATAAGTATACCACATTCATGGAGAACTCAAAAGCATAAGCATTTCAATTGTCCGAGTTTACAGACTCAGTGTACAGTATTTTTGTGTTCACTTTCTATCACTGTGGCGGACTACCTGAGGTTTCAGAGATTTGAGCCGGTGGCTCTTTGGCCCTGTTACTTTGGTCTGTGACATCCTTCAGGTGATACTGAGTGAGCATCATGGTGGGGACATGTGCAGAAGACATCTCATCTTGTGGTGGCTGGGAAGTAAAGAGGGAGGCAGGAACTCGGGGGGCCCCAGTACCCCCTCCAAGTGTGCACCCTTGGCACTCTTAACTGCCTCCTGCTAGGCCCCACCTCCTAAAAGTTTCCACCACCTCCCAGTGCTACAGGCTGGCAACCAAGCCTTTAATACCTGGACCTTGGGGAGACATTTCCATACTAGAACAGTTTTCCAACAAAATCTCTATGAGGTTTTCAAAAACTAGATCAATGGTTTCAGAAATTCATGTGGAGAGTTATGCCCCGAATAACCAAAATATATCTGGAAGTAGGTTAAGAAAGGGAACTGATATTATATCAAGACATTAAAAATGTAATAATTGATGGATAGGCTATGGTAGGTCACAAGAATGCAATACTGCCACAACACCAGAAAAAATAAAAACTTGAGTAAAATACCAAAGTAAAACTAGAAGTAAGCAACAAAGACTACATAGATTAGACTTTCAAAGGGGCAAGCCTTTCTGAAATATCTGGTAGTTTCATTTTCTCCCATTCACATTTGTTGAGTTTGGCCCATGTAGAGGGGTTCCATGGAGAAAAGGAAATCACAAGGCTCTTGGTCATAAAGGCACACTGGAAAGCTGAGACACTCCACATACATGATTAGCTCTCTTACAGGACACTGACTGAACTTTAGAGCTGTGCACCATGTGCTAGAAAGTGTCAGGCTTCTAAAATGGCAGGGTACACACTCCCATAATAACCTCACAGTACTGATAAGTTTTTATTAAAGGGAAGGGAGCACACAGCATTTTAGTGATTGCCTGGTCCTGGGAGTGAGAGTGGGAATTGACTGTCAAAAGGCAAGAGGGATCTTCTGGGGTGAAAGGATTGTTCTAAAAATGGATTGTACGTAAGGCTCTAGCATCTAGAGTATTTGACGAATTCTTACACCTCGCTAGGAAAAGACAACTCAATTTAAAAATGGGCAGAGAATCTGAACACTCCAAAAATGCACAGATGCCTAATAAATACATTGATTTTGTTCACTGAACAAAATACTTGAGACTGGGTATTTTACAAAGATGTTAGTCTAGCACATAGCTTTGGAGGATCAAGGACATGGCACTGCCATCGGTTTGGCTCTGGGAAGGTCCTCATGGCAGATCGGGTCAGTGGCAGGAGTGCTTGTGGAAGACCTCACAAGTTGACACGGAAGTCGGAGGAGCCCATCTAACTTCCATAACAACCTGCTTGCCAGAGCTAACCAGGATCCTAGGAGAACTACGTTCATTCCTCCAAGGGTTGCACACTCTGATCGAATGGGTCCCCACTTCCTGCAGGTTTCACTGCCTTCCCACATTGCCACACCAAGGACCAAACTTGGAACACAGGAACTCTCGGAGGACTCTTGAACCATAACCGCACCATAGTACGTATGAAAAGATTTAACATCAATCTTTAGGGAAATGTAAATCAAAACCACAGTGAGATGTCGCTTCACTCCACTAGAATGGCAGTACTTTTTTTCTTTTTCTTTTTTTGATCGTACTGGGGATTGAACCACAGGCCTCAGTAGGATGGTTGTAATCAAGAAGGTGGACAACAGAGTGCTGTCAAGCTGTGCAGAAATTAGAACCCTCACACATTGCTCACGACGGTGTACAGCCATTTCAGAAAAGTTCGGCTGTGCCTCTGTAAATGTGCAGCTACCACGGGAACCAGCAACCCCACTCCCAGGAGCATTGAAATGGGTCTGTGTTTTATACCTGGATGCTCACAGCAGCATTACGCACAATAACCCAATAATGGAAACTACCCAGATGTTCACCTGATGGGTGGGTAAACAAAAGCTGTATATCCATATAGTAAACACTGTCAAACCGTAAAATGTATCAAACACTGATAAACACTACAACATGGATGGGCATGAGAAGGTTCTCAGAGAGAAACTAGACATAAAGGGTCGTATACACTGATTCCATTTATATGAAGTGTACAGCATAGGCAGATCTAGACACAGATTAATGGTCACTGTGGGTAGAGGGAGAGAGGGGAAATGACTGCCAATGACTGTTGTGTTTATTGTGACCATAGAAGTATTCTGTAGTTAGATAATGGCAGTGGTTACAAAACTTTGTGACTATACTGAAACTTCACTGAACTGTATGCTTTTACAAGGGTGAAATTCTTGATCTATAAATGACATCTCAAAAATACAGCAAGGGAGCAGTGTAACCTGCTAAAGTTTTAATATATTGATAAGCTGGTTGGCAGTATTTGGATTTTCTTCTTTGTGTTTGAAATAGATTTGGAATTTGTCTAAAATATAGTCTTGAAAAAAATGAGTTATGCTGGTGGAAACTCAACCATAAATTTACTAAAAAATCATTTAATTTTTCACCTATGATTTGTAATACTTCAATCCTTAAAGAAAAGTAAAAATGATTCTTGAAAGTAAGAACTCATTGGATGGTTTAAAAGCACAATGGACTGCAGAAGACAGGATTAGTACTTAAGAACATGTCAATAGAAACTATCAGACTGTGGCAAAGAGGGTTAAAAAAGTGTGAAACAAAACTAAAAGCAAAGCTTAAGACATGCAGGACAGGCTGACTGTATACAAAGGGCCACAAGGAAAGGGGTGGGGTGGAAGCCATTTGATAAAATAAGGACTGAGAATTTTCCAAAACACAAAAGATACCAACCCACAAATCTGAAATGCAGTGAACTTCACATGGAAAAAGATGAAACAACACACCCAAGAATATCACAGACAGGGTGGGGGTGGTGGCACATGCCTTTAATCCCAGCATTTGAGAGGCTTAGGTAGGAGGAGCGTTGTGAGTTCAAGGCTGACTTGGGCTACAATGTGAGCACAAGGCTGGCCTGAGCTGCATAGTGCGACCCTGTCTCAAAAAACTAGGGCCGGGAGTTTGGCTCAGTGGCTTAAGCACCTGCCTGCCAGGTGTGAGGTTGTGAGTTTGATCCCCAGTACTGCAAAACAATAAAAATAAAAAATAAAAACCAGACAAACCATTGAAGACCAAAGACAGAAGACACTAAAAGACAGCCAGAGCAAAATGATGATTTTCAGAGAGCCACAGTAAACCGATGGCTTGACTTTTCCACTAGGAACTTTGGAAACCACATGACAGGGGATTGAATCTTTAAAGCGCTGAGGGGAAAATTCCCTATGATGAATGTGATCATTATATATACCTAAAATGTACCAATAAACAATATAAATAAATAAAATTGCATACTCAGTAAAAATGTTATCAATAAGGGTAAAATAAGGCATGTTTAGACAGGCAAAAGCCGAGAGAGTTTGGCACCAGCAGACCTGTGCTATAAAAGATATTAAAGGAAGTCCTTAGGACACCAGACAGAAGGGAAGAGCCATAGTAAGAATGGAAAACAATGGACAAGTAAACAGGCAGATAGAATACTGATTAAACGGCAGTAATGTCTTCAAGACATGCATTTTCATTATATGTACTTTTAAAATATGTGTATGTAACAACAGGCCGGGAGTTTAGCTCAGTGGCATAAGCACCTACCTGACAAGTGCAAAGTCATGAGTTTGATCCTTGATACAAAAAAAAAAAAATATATATATATATATATATATATATATATATATATGTATGTATATATCAACAGTTGTGGAAGTTCTTGTAAGATTCTGTACTTGGGAAGTTGCAAAACAAAACTAACAAATCATGGGTCAATATCGTAACCTCTAGAATTACTGTTAATCATGAGAACAAATAATTTTAAATCTAAAATTCATAGAGGAAATGAAATTTTTAAAATATTCAGAGGCCAGGTATGGTGGTGCACTTCTGTAATTCCAGCACTCAAGAAGCTGAGGCAGGAGGATCACTGTAAGTTTGAGGCCAGCCTGAACTGCCTCCCTCAGACAAAGCAAAAACAAAAACAAAAACAAAAACACTTCATCCAAAGAAAGGGGATTGAGGACTAAAGGAGCAAAGACTGGAAAACTGGAAAAATAGCAAAAGGTTAACCATACATCCAACATTATTAGTAATTATATTAAATGAAAATGGGATAAAAACATGACTAAAGGGGAGTAGCAAGCTGGGTAAAAATCAAAGCCCAGTGTATATGCTATTCCAAGAGGCTAAATATGAGGACATGTTGAAATTAGAGTCATGGGACAGTAAATAAGATGTAACTGTAACACAAAATAGGCTGAGGCGAGAAGTATTACTAGAGATTTATAATCTAAAACATTAATTATGTCCTTTATAATAAAGGTTCATACTTTTTTTCATTAGGAAGATACAGCTGTCCCAAATGACGGTGGTACTCAATAACGGCTTTAAATACTTAAGAGTTGATCAGGAGAAATAAAGTTAAAAAGAGAAATAGACAAATCTATTATCATAATTGGAGATCTCAAGTGTAGCTCTTTCGGTAACTCATATAATAAGCAAAAATAACAAAAACCTCACAACACAAGCCCTGTAAGGAATAATAAATTGAGACAACAACCAATTTGACCTAATTGGCCTAAGAGGAATGCTATCTTCAACTGTAGGACGCGCTTTCTTTTCAAATGTACAGGGAACTTGGAGCAAAGTAGACCCTACACTGGCCTGTAATGCAACCCGGCAGATTTCAAAGGACTGCAATCAAAGTGCGTTCTCTGGCCGTAGTGGAATTAATCTAACACTCAGTAATCGTTCTCTGAGGCAGGTATCCCGAAACAGGGAGAAGGTAGAGGCCCCAGGTCCAGACAGGCCCTGCATCCCCCAAGCCCGCTGCACCACCTTCTGTTGCAAGAGCCTTAGCTGGCCGCGGTCCCTTAAAGCCCTTGCTCGCGTTTCTGTCACCAGATGGGAGCGGTTTCAACGCTACCAATAGGGGGCGCGGGTTCCCCTCCTTTAGGCGCCACTTCTGCAAACAGGGCTAGGCCAGCTGCAGGCCCTCGGCAGTTTGGGGAGCTGTCAGCTGCGATCAGTGTCGCCGGCTTCCTTCCTCTTTATCAGATCTGTCAGGGCTGCTGCGCGTTGTGAAGGCACCTCTGGCCTCCTTCCCTCCTTCCTGTGTCGAACGGACATTCTCCGGGACGCAGCCACTAATCACACCTCCGGGCGGCACGGACGGCCTTCGCCTGCACCCTTGCAGGGGTGGCGGGTGCGGCACCGCGGCTGAGGTCTGGTCGTCCTGGGCTTTTGCTCTGCGAGCCCCAGACCCTTCACACTTCTGCACAGCCACAGTTCAGTCCTGGGCGGCAGGCGGGTCGAGGCAGGGCGAGGGTTTCTGCTGCAGTTAGTCCGAGGAGGAGCTCCTCTTGTAGCTCAAAGGTCCCCAAACGCCCGCCCGGTGACTCGAGGGTGCGGCCGTCGCACCAGGTGCTGGCGTCGCTGCTGCCCAAGCCACTCAGGTGAACAACGCAAATGCCCAGCAAGTCATTTCGGAGAGCCGCAGGTGTGGCCTGGAAGGCAGTCAGGCAGAATGTTCATCTGGGACAGGCAGGCCCGGCGACCCCAAGAGGCCAGGCGTGGAGAGACACGCGGGGACCTTGTCTTTAAGCAAAGGGTTATCGGTTCCTGGGAAAGTCCCGTCTGCAGACTCAGAAGAGACCGACTTGCTGCCACAAGTGGTGTTTCTTGAAGACAGGTGGCCTTGGGTATCGTTCGAGGGGAAAAAAGAGAAGCCGTGGACACATTTCCGATTCCATGTCATAAAGTAAATGGATAAAAACCTCAGTGTCTTCAAGTGCTCTTTCTCCGATTTCCCATCAAATAAGAATAAAGTTTTTTCATTAAATGTTATATACCAGCTATTGTGCTGTTTTTAAAAAAGTGTCAAGTCTTGAAATAGTGTCAACAATCTCGGGCAGGAAAGATGATCATTCTGCCATTTTTAGCATATAAGGGGTGCTGACACGCAAAGAGGTCAAGTAGTTTGCCAGTATCACACGGCCAGAAGCCAAGGAGGTCACCCAGCAGGCACTGAGGTTGGTCTCAGCACTGGTTTGGATGCTGTCCTCTCCCTCATGCTGGAGGGGCTCTCGTGGGGACTTAGGAGAGGTGACTTTTTAGCCCCTCCTGAGCGTGGCAGGAGCTGCCCTATAGTTGGCGTTTCTAGAGGAAGTTTGTGAACCCAGTTGGGATGCAGGAGAACTAAGTGATTCCAATACCATAGCAACTGCACTGGGCTGCACTTTCTGGATGCTAGAGAGGCGTCCAGTTTGGTGAAAGAGACTGTGGGAGCCAGGAAGAGAGCAGGGACCTTGTCCTCCTGTCTCAGACGTTTTTCAACTCCTGTTAACTGCAGAGGTCACTGTGGGCAGGCTTCAAAATCAAGGAAGGAGCAGGAAAAGAAAAGTCCAGACCTTCTTGGTTCCCCTTTGTCTTTGGAAACACTTAAAAAAATTCCATCTTGTTCTCTTAAATAGTTTATCATAAAGTATTGCCCCTGATTTCTGCAAACCCTCTTCAGAATTATGCAGCCTTTTGCCAGAATCTTTTTTTATTTTAAACAGAAGAAAAGTAAGAAACCAAAGGAAAAAAATTTTACAACCAGCCAATAGGAGAGTAACAATAATCAGCACACTGCATATTATTTTATTCACAGCAGTTGTTTAGGGTATAAGATATAGACATGAAACATTGTCCAGAAAATTATTAGCATAAAACTGTTGCCTCAATGAATTAAGAGAAACCAGCTATATGACTATCTTTTTTGTTATGATTGCTCTATTATTTTCAAATAAACATTTCGCATTAAAAATGAAATCGAAGATGACCCTGTGAAAACTACTTTTCATTTAAAATTCTCTTTCTTTTTTTCTTTCTTTCTTTTCTTTTCTTTTTTTTTTTTTTTTTTTTTTTTTTTTTTTTTTTTTTTTTTTTTTTTTTGTACCAGGGATTGAACTCACAACTCATGCCTGCCAGGCAGGCACTTAGGCCACTGAGCTAAATCCCCAACAAAATTCTTTTTCTTTAACTGGCTTAACTAATTCTTTATATACATAGATTTTCTTTCAATTCATCACACAAGTGCAACAATGCGATGGTTACATATGTATGACTTGTTTAGTTCACTGAGAAGTATATTTTCAATACTTATCCATTTAAGAGTGAAAATGTCTAGTTTATCGTTCTTTATATCTGAGTAGTATTCCATTATATAGAAATACCACATCTTTTTTGTCCATTCCTCAGTTGAGGGGCATTTAGGTTGTTTCCAAGATCTAGCTATTATAAACTGGGCAGCTATAAACATAGGTGCAGATATATCTCTGTGGTAGGATGTTTTTAATTCTTTTGGGAAGATACCCAGAAGGGAAGTAGCTGGGTCAAATGGGACCTCCAATCCTAGCTTTTTGAGGAATCTGCACACTGACTTCCACAGTGGTTGCACCAGCCTGCATTCCCACCAACAGCGGAGAAGGGTTCCTTTTTGTCCACAGCCCCTCCAGCCTTTGCTATTGGTTGACTTCTTTTTTTTTTTTTTTTTTTTTTTTTTTGCGGCACTGGGGAATCAAACACACAACCTCACACCTGCCAGGCAGGTGCTTAAGCCACTGAGTTAAACTCCTGGCCCTGATTTTTTGAGACAGGGTCACACTATGTAGCTCAGGTCGGCCTTGAGCTCGCGTTGTAGACCAAGCCGGCCTTGAACTCACAATGCTCCTCCTACCTCAGTCTCCTGAGTGCTGGGATTAAAGGTGTGCGCCACCACACCCAGCTTGGTTGA
>RJWM01038326.1:0-16824 GCA_004363535.1 Dasyprocta punctata | reverse complement strand
CAGAGCTGCTTGGCTGGGCGTGGGGACCTGACCCTGGGCCTGGTTTGCTTCCTGCCCTGCTGCCACCCAGCTCCCTGGGGCCTGGAGAGCTGTGTCCCCGTGTAAACGTCTCTCTTTGAAGACTGCAGAGCTCCAGTGGACAGGCCAGCAGGTCCAGTAGGGCCCAGCTGACTGGAGCAGGGAAGCCATGGTCACAACCCTGGATGCACCACTGGCTCTGTACCGGGGCACTCACGGCAGGCTATCCTTGGCCTGGGGGGTCTGGGCATCTCCAAGGCATCCTGAGGTCTGGCGGGAACCCACCCACCCCCTCTGATGGACACGCAGCCAGGGTTAGAGTCAGGACCATGATTGCAAACTGCCCTGCAAACCTAGGGAGGGGCTCGAACTCCCAGTCTGTACGAGGGAGATGGGAGCTGTGATCTGTGGGGCTTCCCTGCAGCCCCTCGCCCTGAGCCTCTGCCCAGCCCTGATGGCAAGATCATCTAACCGGGGGTGGGGGCTCTTTCCTGACACAGCTTGGCATGCAGCAGCACCCTTGAAGGCTCCCTGCTGACCCCGATCCTGTCCTTATAACTTCCCGTTGGAAGGAGTGACTGGACACCCCCTGAGGGAGGAGAAGTCCTGGGGATGGTCAGTGAGATAGCAGTGGCGTTGGGTGACAGTGGAGGCCATCAGGTCCTTCTCCAGGCCTCGCCTCCCGGCTGCCCACAGGGACCGGGTCCCTGTGCCCCGCTTTGGGAGCATGGTGGTCATCACAGGACCCCAGATGGCTCTGCCTATCCGCCCACCCTACCCAGCTCTGAGGTCAGCACAAAGACTCCTGTGATCCTTCAGCTGGCTCTTTGGATGCCTCCTGGGACCGTCACCTAGATTGCTATGTCCCCTCTGCCATCTGTTCTTCTGGACAGTTTTCAAACTGCTGGCCTAGAAAGCACAGCATGGCAGGACAGTGACCACAGGGGCACCCTGCAGACCCTCAAATAGAGAAGCAGTGGCCCCGAGAGGTAAGTAGGAGGACCACAGGTGCACAGCAGGGACAGGAGCCTGGGATGGACACAAGGCCTCTGGTCACCTTCACTACGACTCCCAGAGGCCCCCAGTCTTTCATTCTCAAAATGTCTGAGAACCAGGACCACACACAGCCAGGACCAGGGCACAGGCTCATCGTCTCCAACCACCGATCTTGGGGCCTCACTGCAGAGGTCAAATCCGCCCTGACCCCACACCAGGCCCAGGCTGGCTCCGGGCAGCTTGGGGACAGCTGCTGGCCCGGCCCGAGGATGAGCTCAGGCCTCGCGTCTGGTGTCCAGATGCCTGTGCAGGACCTCCTTTCCTTGTCAGGCGATGCTTTGGTCCCTGCCCAGAATGCATTCCACAGCTCATCCTCGGGAGACAAAGGTCGGCACCGGCCAGGACGCCATCTGCTCTGCTTGTCCTACAGAGCCCAGGAATGGGATAGACACTCAGCCAGGATGGCCAGGGACTCATCTTGGGAGCAGCTGGGGTCCTGCCTCCGTAGACTGCAGGTTTGAGCACAAGGACTCCACTCAGGACCACTGAGGTCTGCTCTGCTCCCCAGTAAGGAGCTCGGTAGTGGATTGGTGATGTCTGCCGTGGCTGCAGCTGTGAACCACACTGGAGGCCTCAAGTCCTGGGAGACATTTGTGCCTCAGACAGTGAGCCCCGGGCTCTGCTCAGGCAATGCTCTGTGCACACGGCTGCCCAGAGAAGACCCAGGTCTCTGACCTGGCAGGATGCTTGGTGCATAAGGACAGTGCTGCAATAGCCGGGGTAGTGACACACAAGTGTCCCTCCGCCTCAAGCAAGAGGGGACCATGCTGAGCAGCCTCCTGAGCCATGCCTGTCCTGGCCCTTACTCCTCATCCGCTCCCTTGAGTCCCCAATGCTCGTCCCCTGGCCCATCCACGTCCCTGCTCGCCTGGCCCCCCTCCCCCATGACAGTGTGGCCCCACTGGCCCCTGCAACACTCAGCTTCACCTGTGTCCCTCTCAGATGCCAGCCCCTCCCCTGAAGCCCACCAAAGTCCCCTCCCCACCTCCTTGGACGGCAAGTTCGAGGGACAGGACTTCACTAGCTGGAGTGACCGCCACCCCTGGGTGGTTTCCTGTGAAGACCAAGGGCCAGGCTCCTTCTGGAGTCAGGCAGGAAACACCCTTGAGGACCAAGCGTCGGCTCCTCCTGGAAGGGCCCCGGGGCTGGAGAAGCCCTAGGGAAGCAGGGAAGGAGAAAGCTGCACAGACTCGGCCTCTGGACAGCTTGTGGGTGCCCCCAGCTGGGCAGGGTGCCCTCGTCCTCCAGCCTGGCACGGAGACACGTGTGGGGCGTGCCTTGCCCTGTGCCCTCCCAAGAAGCTGGGTCGGGAGGAAGGAGAGACAGACAGATGGCGACGCCCAGGCCTGCCCTGGTCCTGCCCACTCCCTGCCCAGCGGGGAGACCAGCCCCTCACTCTGGGAGGCTGGGCCAGAGCCGGGCCTGGCAGGCGGCACTGACAAAGTACCTGCCACATGCGGGTCTGGGGACGAGTGTCACTGCTGAATGCCCAGCTGCTTGGGGTGGCTGTGCCAGCAGAGCCCAGGGCTACTTCGCCCCCAGATCAGACAGCCACTGCCGGGGAGGCTGAGCATCCACGGGGCTGGACGGAACCTGTGTCCGCTGTCTCGTGACACCCCGTCTCAGGATGCCCCTGTAGGCCAATCCCACCAGTCCCTTCCCTCGCCTGAGAGAGGTGCTCACGGGCCAGCCCAGCCCGGGTGACGCTGTCTGCTCGGAAGCTTTGGGAAAACCAGAACCGGAAGTGCGAAGCCTCTTGAGCCCAGAACTTAGTCTCCATCCGATGTTGGGTCCCTGGGCTGCCCCAGTTGCCCTGCTCTGCCCTCTGGGAGGAGCCAGGCTCAGGCCTGCAGGGGCCAAGGGATGCAAGTGCGGTTGGGAATCCAGGGCTCCCTCTAGAGGGCGCTAAGGAGGCGGGGCCGCCAGGGCCCCAAAGGACCTCAGGGAGACGACGTTCTGAGTCCCGACTAAGGAGGGCACATGGAGGCCCTGGCACATCCACCTTGGCCTCGGCTCTGCCTTTGGGTCCCCCACGCCTCCGGGGGCCCGCACAGGCCTGCCTAGCCTGGCCGATGTTCCTCTGTCCCTCAGACAGGGCTGCTCCCCAGCATCAGCAGAGCGAGGCATCCCGGGCCAGGGCAAGGATCCAGAGCCCCACCGGGCACGGCCTGGCCCCCATCCCTGATCCCCTTCGGTTGAACTCGGCCGCCCAGGCTCCCTTCTCCCCGCAGTCCCAGGCATCTCCGGGCAATTTCCTCTCTCATCTGGACCCTGATTCCTCCCCAGCTGGCTCCCTCCCTCTGTCCCCCTCCGCCCAGGGCTCGAGCCAAAGCCTGTGGCCACGGGAGCTGAGCGGGAGCATCCAGACTGTGCCGCATCAGGAAGGGGCTGGCGGGCTGCACGGCTCGGGACGGGAGTCCACAGGGCAGGGCCAGCTGGGCTCCTCGCCGGCCACAGCTATGCCGGAAGCCCATTTTCAGACTGTGAGTCAATGGTTAATAGAGCGAGTTTGTGATCGTTCCAGAGGAAGGCTGAGGGGTAGCACCGCGCTGTGGACAGACGAGGAGGGAGCTCTGCCTGGACCAGGCTGGGGTGCAAGCGCAGGAGCCTCCCGGGCCCCCCAGGGGACGGAAGCAGAGGGAGAGGTCGGAGGAGGCCAGGCATGCGGCTGGTGCACCCCCATGAGGAAGGACAGGCTCTGAGCGGTGGACGCCCCCCTCGCCCTGGGGAGACGCTGCCCCCGCCCAGGGACACAGGAGGAGCCCCGGCTGTGCCCGAAGGCCGCCCCCTGGTGTTGCCAGGCTCCTGATCCAAAGAGACCAGGGGACTGTGAAGGAAAGGGTCATGCCGGCAGGAAACTGACCTGTGAACCGGAAGTAATCGGCCCCAGTCATGCTCCCCCAACACAGAAGAGCCGAGCTGTCACTGCTGTGCACGCCCCTGCCCACGTGTGAGAGACCGAGAAGGACACGTGGCCGGGGCGACCGTGGGGCGCACCCAGCACATCAAAGCGGGGCTGAGAGAGGTGACAGACATGGCAGGAGCCGGGTGGCGCCAGACCCTCCTGGAGAAGGGCTGCGGCAGGCGGGGCGGAGGGGAGCTGCGGGCCGTCCCCTCTCGGCTCCCAGAGTGGGTGGAGTGAGCAGGCCAGGGCAGCCTGGTGGGTGCTGGCCGTGCCCCGGGGGTGCCCTCCAAGTCCCAGCTCCTGCCCCACCACCCTGGGGGCGCTGACAGCCAACAGCTCTGCCCTGGGGGTCCCTGGTGACTGCGCAGACCCGAGAAGCTGCACCATGGGCCACCGCATCCCCTCCCAGGGCCAGCCACAGAGAGCAATGGAGCACTTGGGGTACAGAGGCTCAGGGTGTCGGCGACGGGAATCCTCGAGGGAAGACAGTGTGGAGACCGTGGCTCCTGGGACCCGGGACCCCGCCCAATACCCTGTCACATCTGACCTGTGCGGCCCGAGTGCAGGTCTCGGGACCCTCCTGTTGGCACGAGACGGGGCTGCTGTGGACTTGGGTGGCTCAGCAGAGGTCACCGCCAGCAGGGTGCGTGTGCGGCGGGGAGTGACCACTCTCGAACTCCCTCTCACCCGGCGGATGGCAGAACCAGCCACGTGCACCGACCCAGCCACAGACGAAGGCAAAAAGCAGTCACGCCCACCCGGGATTCTCGGCGCGGCCCAGAGCCAGGCTTTTATTCCCCGGGAGAACAGGGGAGTGTCCCCCTGGGTACCGGCAAGGGCCGGGCCGGACGTGAACTTTCTCACTGCAAGGTTCAACGGTTTGAAACCCGTCCTCCAGGGGGGCTGGAAGGGCTCGGAGGGCTCCCCAAAGGGTCCACACCGGGAATCTCGGAGGAAGCCCTGCGGAGGGGCACACGCTCTCCCGAGACCGGCTCGAGCGTCCCATCCGCTGCCCATCACATCCTGCCCTTCCACAAAGGACCGCGTGTGACAGCGCAGGGTGTGTGGCCGCTTCAGGGGCAGCCACCCCATCAGGGTCCCAGAGAAGCGAGATGGTGCCTCCACAGTGGCCACGTGTCCATTGGGCCCTGAGCCTCCCGTTCCACGTCGGCAACACGTGGAGGGGGGGGAAGGCAGGTAACCATGGCAACGTGCAGTCATCACGAAGTAATCCTTTCACAAGGCACAATCGCTCTGTTTATAGGAAGAATGCTGACCATATATTCTGGTTTCCCATGCACAATACTTCACTAGGAAAGAATGCAGAGCCACCAGAAGGAGCACACCATGCAGTTTTTCTGGTCAACCCGGGCTCTTCCCTGTCATCGGGAACAGAATGGGAGGCCCCTCTGCTCCCTCTATGTCTGCGGAAGGCACAGGTCACTCCGGTAGAGGACTCGGAGCCCCATGAGGGTCCCAGAGATGGAACCACGGGCACCTGACTGCGGCTGCATGGTCAGAGTATGCCCCAGGGCCAAACCACCGTGGTGCTCCTCCGCCGGAGTGAAATTTCCCTGGGCCCGGAAGTCGGGGGCTCTGGTCACCTCCTCAGGTGGGACCACAGACCCCACGGTGTGACTCGGTCCTGCCTTCAGGTCTCAGGCCAGGGCGAGGGGGCGCACACGTTTGTTTCCTCGCAGCATTTATTTCCTTGCAGGCTCAAGCTTAGGAGGGGAAAGATGAATTTCAGATGCTAAAAATAATCTTTGAGGATTTTTCAAGGAAAAGAAACAGGCCCTACTGTCGGGCCAGGCTTTGGAGAAACGTTTCCATCCTCGCCTCTGTCTTTGATGCATGTGGCCCTCGTGTCGTTGATATTCAAAACGTGGCCTGTAATTTCCGGAGACCTGGAAACCCAGATGTGCCCCGCTGTCACTGATACAACTTAGGGAAACGAATTTCGGAAAAATGCATGCTGAAGCCGTTTACAATCTGTCTTTAATACAAGGGATGCACGAGGAAACTGCAGAATTCAGCAGATGTCCTCGGAGGGCTCACAGGTGCACCCAGGCAAGGGCATCAGCGCCAAAACAGGGCCACGGCCACACGCCAGAACCCCCGGTGCCCTCCGGGGTCCCTTCGCCCCTGGACACTGCCCTGGTCTCGGCCGCCCGAGACAGCTGAGCGCGGTGTCTGGTTCCTTTGCGCATCAAGGACAGACTCTCCCCTGTCCCTGGGTGTGGTCTGGGTCACACCGGCTCAGGACTTTTAGAGAGAGGAGAGAAAATGAGTTTGTTTTCCGGCTCCAGCTGGTGCGGACCATCTGCTGGGAGAAGGGAGAAGGGAGGCAGGCAGGGGCTTCTGTCTGGGGAGAGGTGGTGGCTACAGAGGGCAGAGGAGCAGGACAGGCACCATCCGCGGCCTTGGCCCCATGGCCACCGATGCAGTAAGGCCAGCCGCCCCTGAGGAGCCAGACCTGGGAGGAAACTGCACGAGAGGGCCCACTCAGATGGGACGGTGGCTTCCCCCGCTGCCCCCGAAGTGAATGGCACCCGTGGGTGACTCACCCTGCTGGTATTTTGAGGCTGGCTCCCAGGAGCCGGGGAAGGAATCTCAGTTATTAAAGGCTCTGCTAATTACAAGCCAGGCCGCCCTGCAGCCGGCCGGAGCATCCTGCCTCCGCCCCACCTCTCTCTGCATTTCACTGCCTGACACAGGGCAGCAGCGGACCCAGGACGGGCAGAGAGAGCCAGCCTCTCCACCTGCCCCACCGCCCACCCGCCGTGTCACCTAGGAACCGCAGCCGGCACCCGGGTCCTGCGCCCCGGAGCAGGAGGCAGACCCTGCAGCCTCTGTGGCCCCGGCTGTCCATCAAGTGCGGGCATCTGATGGCAGGTGAGGAGCTCAAGTGCCCAGAAAATTCAAGAACTTCGCACTTACAAGGAGTGCGCGACGGCTGTGCGGAAGTGGCAACAACTGCCGAGCAGTGTGAACGCAAGGTGGGGAGGACGCTGCTCGTGGAGAGGACACGGATTGAATGGAAACGCGTCATTTCCTCCTAAAATGATCTCTTAACTGCTTCAGTCCTGCTCGGCACAATACCGGCGCCAGGGTCCTGGGGCGGGGGGTGCGTGTGAGTGATTTTTAGTTCAAATAAAATACTTCAATCCTGAGGATGGGCCAGGCGTTTTGCTCCCAAAGTGCTGGGACTTGGGCAGCCCTCTCTGATGTCAAAGCCACCACGCTCAGCCATGCTCAGCGCCGCGCGCTTACGCCCCCGTGTAAAGCGAACAGAGCCCAGGAGTGAGCTCAAAGACATGGGGACCCCAGAGGTTAATGAATCAGAGGGAGAGGGTGGGATGCCACATCGGCTGTGGGTGAAACGACTGGTCACGGGGAAGGAAGGAGCTGAAGGAAGAACTGAATTCTGTGCCAGAGAGAGGAGAGTAATCCCTCTCCTCTCTCTGGGTAATTGCAGCACTCAGGAAGCTGAGGCAGGAGAGTCTCTGTGAGTTCGAGGCCAGCCTGGGCTACAGAGTGAGTTCAGTCCAGTGTGAACCACACAGTGAGACACTGTCTCAAAAAAACAGCAAAACAAACAAACGGAAAAAGGAATTGAACTCCTACAGCCTTCCTTACACCAACACAAATTCAGAAGGAGAGAATTTTAATTGTGAAAAAGAAACTGTAAAAGGTAGAATTTATAATACAAAGAATAAGAAAAGTGTTTAGAGACAGTCACACACTAAAAGCCACATTCAAATAGGTTCACTGATCTGAAAACACAAAATTCAAAGGCTGTGTATTGCATGTAATATGTGTGTGTGTTTCTGTCTGTAAAGCACAGGTGTGACATGTATACACATGTATACACACACAGGCAAATTCTTCATATGAACAGATAACTCAAAGGAGAGAAAAATAAATAGGTTGTGTTTATACATAAGATGTCACTGGAAGTGCCTATAATCCCAGCTACCTGAGAGGCTGAGGCAGGAGGGTTGCAAATTTAAGGCCTGTCTGGACACTTTAGCGAGACTGTCTCAGAGTAAAACACAAAAATAGCCGGGCACACAGCTCAGTGATAGAGGGATTATTCTGATGCGATCCCCAGTCCTGCAGAGAGAGAGACAGAGACAGAGGCGGAGACAGAGAGCACGGTGGGCCACGTTATACACTGCAGGGCCTGTGCCAGGCTGCTGCGCGTCCTTGGAAACGGGACCCCTGCCTCAACCCTCGCCACAGCCCCCCCAGCCTCAGACTCACTCGGAAGGGAAACAGAAGCAAGAGAGGCTAGGTGAGCGCCGAAGTCACAGCAGGGAGTGGCGGCACCCCCACCCTCCCACCCCGCCGCCGGGGCCTGCCGGCCGCCGGGCACAGCATCCAGGACGGGTGGTGCCCATCCCAGCAGCTGGAGCTGTGGTGAGCCTGGTGGGCATGGGAGCCCCGGTGAGCAGCGCATTTCTCGAGGAGCTTCTGCGCTGACCCCCGAGCGGCTGCAGGCAACTCTGCTTTGCTGAGCACTCTGAGCAAATTGCAGGGTGGTGCACCCCAGCGGATGTGTCACTGTGATGCGTCCCCAGCCGGCTGTTGCTGTCCTGGGGGACACAGGGCCACCCACGGCCCCTCCAGCCGTGGTCCAGCACGGTGGGGCTTCCTCCCTGCGGGGTTCCGGGTGTGGGCTGGAGGGTCCTCCCCGGCCCACACCTTGACCGGGATCCAGACTCGCTCTCTGTCTCCTTGGACCAACCAGAAAATCCATAGCTGGTTGCGCAGAGAAGGTGGGGAACCCGGGTCACTGGAGGGTGGCTGAGGGGCCTCCCAGGGCCATGCAGGGATCACTCGGGGGCAGGACCCGAGGATGTCACCGCCTCAGTCCCCAGTGGCAAATAGCGCACTAGGATATGGGTCACATGTTTGTGCTTTCCTGTCCTTCAACCCCGGAAGTTTCCAGGACCTCCCCAGCACCCCCAAGTGTGGTGTGGGTCCCTAGGACCCACACTGCAGGCCCAGGTGAGGGCAGCAGGGCTCAGAGAGGTGGGGACCAGGCCTTTCACACCAGAGAGCTGGACCCTCACCCGGAGCACTGTGCCCCCTCCAGGCCTCTGGGGACCCTGTCTACAGAGGAGTGGGGGACAGCCCAGCAGGAAACCCGGGCCCCTGGGCCCCGCCCCCTACCCTGCAGCTAACCCAGGTAAGCCAAGATCCCCCGAAACAATGAGAGTGGTGTCCCTAACCAGGGCCCAGGACAGTGGGAGTGGGGAGGACACCTGAGCTCGGCCACCACCTCTCCAAGTGACCCAAGAAAGCGCCTCTCCACTGAGTCCTCAGTTTCCCTACTAGAGGACTGGGTGGAGGCCCTTGAAGAGCCTTTAGGGGACCCGCTGGGCTCCCCCAGGCCTCTGTGGCATCTGGGAGGGGTGTCAGGGTATGCGAGGTTAGAGGACAGTGGATCTCAGCAGGGCCACTGAGGACAGCGAGTTATGGCCCAAGGCGGGGCCTAGGGCCCCAGGGCTGCTGGGCAGGAGCTGCCGCAGGCCCCAAACACGCAGGGTGAAGAACGGGGGCGGGGCCAGTGTGGACAGGTCCCGGGCGCCCGCTGGGCAGCAGCTGTCAGTACCCGAGACCTCCCTTCCCCTCCACCCCCAACCCCGGCTGTTCTTCTCCAGCTGGAATTTTGTCCCACAGGTAAATGTCATGTCCCACGCACAAGGCTCCCAGGAAGAGGGTTCCAATTCAGGGTGTGAGCTGCAGCCAGCAGGGTGGAATGGGGGGCCCGGGCGTCCACAGAGCCTCGGCCTCCCGAGGGGCCCTCAGAACCGAAGCTGGGTGCATGGCTTCTACCTCTGAAGCCCCAGGGCCAAGGGCAGGACCACACCAGATGAGTCTGCTGGGCCACCTGGAGGCCCCTGGTCCTCCCTGACCCTTGGCTTCCCCTCCGTAAGCAGCGCACACATTGCACGGAGGACCGCAAGCTCTGAGTAAACCGCGTTTGCAGACCACGCGGTGCACGGCTGAGGCTGCAGGGGAGGATGGGCCATCAGAGAGAGTCTCAGCCGTTTCAGGACAGCTCCGAGTGGCTGGGGCTTCGCAGACGTCCCTCCCTTCCTCTAAAGGACAGCCGAGACCCTCCGAGCAGCGCAAATCACATCCTTTCTCCAGAATGTGACAGGAGCATTCTTCTCCTGAAGGCCCCGTGACACAGGAGGGTCATTTGTGGCCCTGGGTGGATGGCAGCGCCAGGTGTGAACGTATCACCCTTGCCCAGTTCTCCATGAATTATGCTACACATTCTCTCCTGTCTGCAGTGGCGTGGGGAAGGGGACCCCAAGCGCGGACATCAGTCCACGCAGCCCCTGTCCAGCTGTTGACCACTCTGTCCACCATCCTCCACCACGGTCCAGACTGTTGGTGGCCCTCAAATGTCGCATGTTTGGGTTTCTGGACTGTCTCATCCTAAACATCCCGTCCCAGCCGTCCTGTTATGTAAGCAGGGTTTCCTGGACTCTCTCTCTCTCTCTCTCTCTCTCTCTCTCTCTATTGTTTGTTTACAGCATTTCTCGCACAGCTGTGCACCATGCTAAGTGCTGCCGGGAGCCGGGGGGACCAGGGCTCCCCACACAGCTGGGGTCCACCACCCACTGCAGGTGACCCTCCGAAGCCCCTCCCCACTGGCTGTAAAGGAATTGCCTGCAGCTCTCCAAGGCCCCGCCTCCCTGCCTCCTGTAGGAAACCGAGCCTGCACCCCATTGACGGGATCACGGGGACCCCAGCGCCTTCTCTCTCTCTGCTTCTCCACTGCCGTGAGGTGCGTGGACTCCCTCCTCACAGGTCCCCCAAGTGTCCTGTGTCACCATGGGCCCAGGGCAACAGGGCTCGCTGACCATGGACCAAAATCTCTGAAACTGTCAGCAGAAATAAACCTCCCCTCGTTTAATTTGTTTACCTCAGGTAACATGTCACAGCGATGGGAAGTTAAGAGTTTATATTCTTGAGGGAATATCAACAAAAAGAAACACTCGAGTCCACGCGTACATGGGGTCCCCACAGCACCGTTTACCACAGGCGGAAATGCAAACCACGTGGTGCCCCTCGGCAACGGATAAACAGGCGGACAAGTTGAGGTCTGGACACCCTGTGGAATACTACTCGGACTGGAAAAGGCACAGGACACCAACTCAGCCTGCAACATGCCTAAGCCCTGAAAACGCGCTAAGACACAGACGAGGCCAGACACCAAAGACTTCGTGTTATGTGACCACACACGGCACAATATCTGTACTGTGTATTTACACACAGTGTCTGGGATAGGTGGATTCACGGAAGCAGAACAGAGATTAGAGACGTGTTATTTGCACACCAGACCCAGAATTGCAATGCAGGGTGATGAGAAACCTCGGGGGACACGGGGTGCGGGCTTGGGGACACCGCCCGTGGGATGAACGCCGTGAACTGTGTGTGGGACGGTGAAAGTGGCAGTGTATATGTGACGTGTATTACTTCACAATTGTAAAACCATTGTATACCACGCCTGGTGAATTGTGTGCTTTAAATGGGTGCATTCTTTGGTATGCAAGTTATATATCAATAAAGTCGGGGGGTTTTTAAACACCCTACAGCTCCCAGGCCTCTGCACTCGACATCCACAGTGTCCTCCGAATGAGTGAAAGCTTCAGGTCCCCAGTGCAGGAGACGCACAGCGTCCAGGGACCCCACATCACTGCGGGTGGGGCCGGGGTGGCCGCAGGACGCGCTCCCTTCTGTCAGGTAGGGTGAGGAAGCAGCAGTGGGCAGGGTGGGGACAGCCTGGACCGGGGCCGCCCGTCCCTCTCCCCGCGGGTCCCGAGGCCGCGCGACCTCTGCCCTGCCAGGACCTCAGCGAATGGGAGACTCGGGCCGTGCCTGTAAAGCCCCGAACCTCGGCGGCCCCGTCCTCCGATCCCTGTCCTTGGGAGGATTTCTTATACAAAGAGCACATCCCTGAGCTTGGGCACTTCCCGGCCTGCCAGGGTCTTGCAGGTGCCGGATTTAGTCCCTCGCACACCCCGAGATCACTGATGCATGTGAAGTGGCCCCGACCATCCGATCTGGTGTGTTCTGTGCGTCCCACCCCAACTCGCCGGGTCTTATCACAGACCAGACGCCGCCTCGATTCTGGCTGTTGCTCTTTTACAGTTTTGCCCTTCTACCTCTGTCCGGGCTCAGTTCTCCTCCGCGCGGTTTTGACGTGCACGCCCCAGCCCCAGCTTGCTTCCTGCGGTGCCGTCAAACGCACCTAGCGCGCACCCTGCTGTTGGCTCCCCCAGCTGTTATTCTCCGCTGACATCTTCGCTGTGGGTTTTACAATCAGGTTTCTGTGCCAGCCTGGGGTACGCTTGGCCTCGGCGGGCTTTCAGCCCTGGAGACAGCAGCCTTCGCCTGTCAGGGGCGGGGACTCGAGCCGGGGGAGCCCACCCAACTGCAGGTGGGAAAAGCCGAAGGCTGGTGCCTGAGCCCTGCCCTCGGTGACCAGCTGGGGCGGCTGTCTCAGCCTCGTGCTCCTTAGTGCCCCCCTTTCCCCTTCTCCACCCCCTTGGGGACCTCCCAGGTGGAGGGACGTCCTCCTCAGTGTTGGGTAAATGTGGGGAGAAGCTGAACGAACCCCCAAACTCCACCCCTCCTGGCTCCTCCATCTCCCTTCTGGGGTCATCTTTCCTCCCCACCTTGATTTTTCTACTCACTTTAGCAAAGGCCAGTGAGGATTCCCTCAAAGAAACAAATTCTAGGCCTTTGTTCAGCTGGCAATTTCTTTACCCATCCTTACTGAACTGGCCAGAGCCTGAGGCCCACACCCCAGTGGGAGCATTTTGGCGGAGCCGTCTTGCCTTCGCAGGTGCCGGTCCCATTCAAGTTGTGCAGCAGGGAGTCTGTCCTCCCTCTCCAGGGCCCACGGCGCCTTCTCGGCTCCGAGTAGAAATTTCCCTCCAGCATTCACGTGTTCCTTGCTTTTAGCAGCCCAGCTGCCTGGAGGCAGCGTCCTGCACCCGAGGGGGCATGGCTTGCGTGGGACTGGGGGAAGTCTCCGCTGTGAGGTCTTTTTGTCATTGCCCCTCTGCCACCGCCCCATCCCTGGTGGCAGCCGGCCTCCAGCATGGCACCCTGCGCACTCTGAATCAGCGGGAGCGGAGACGATGACAAGGGTGGCCAGGACTGGGTCAAGGAAGTCACCGCGGGTCTCTGGAGTCTGTCTTTCTAGAACTCGGACTACGGCCACTGTAGGGAAACCCAGCGGCCCCGCGGAGAGGCCCGCAGGGAGCAGAGTCCAGACCTCAGCAAAGGGCCTGCACCACCTGTCCCGCCCCGCTCTCAGGTGAGCGTGGTCCCAGCCGACACCTGTCTGCAGCCTCGGGAGCCCGGGCCCCACGCCCCATGCCCGTGGGGTGCTCCTGACCCCTCACCCACAGAACCAGTGGGAACAGCAAGTGAACCCCGCTGCTGGGGGCGATGCGGCACAGAACCCTGAATAACTCACACATTTCCTGAAACGCCCACGTGTTTCCCCATGACCCCCACCCTTTCTACTCCTCTATTTTCTGCACCTTTCCAGACCTCCTTTCCTATTGATCCCCCTCAATGGTGTCTAACCTGCTCTTGAACCATCCAATGAGTTTTTCATTGAATGGTTACATTTTCTACTTCTAGAAAGTCTTACTTTCTTATTTCTTTTTCACAGAATTGCTCACGGTTTATGACGTTTGCTCACACTTGATTTTATTGTTTCTTTAAGCATACTGCTGGTGCGTTTTGTGTCTAATCATTCCAGCATCTGACACCTTTAAGCAGGGAACGTTCTGTCTCTGCTCGCTCCTGCCCGGGGCGGTCTGTGATTTGGGACTACGGTTCTGCTCTATGAGTTGGGGTTGTGAGTTCATGCTCAGCTGGCCCTAACCATGGGAAAGGAAGGGACCAGCCCAAGTGACCTGCGTCCATCCGTGTTGGCAATCTTAAACTCTTCAACTCTGTTCCCCGCTGAGTTTCATGACCCTGTGGAGGTGGTGTCAGTTTGAACACCAAACTTATAGGAGAGCAGAGCTGTCGTTGTTATCAATTCTCGAGGCCAATGCAAAGATCAAGAGCTTAAAAAAAAAGTAGGTCAGCAGAAACAATAAAAAATACATATAAATAAATTGGACTATTTCAAAACTTAAAACTCTTGTGCTATAAACCACACTATGGAGAAAGTGCACAGATGACCCACAAAATGGAAGAAAACAATTACAGATCAGATTTCTGATAAGACACTTGTGTCCAGAATATATATATAAAAAAAACTCTTCAGCCACAGTAGTAAAAAGCTAAGTACCACAGCTGGCACATGGTCAAAGCACCAGAGCAGAGCTCCCTCCAGAGGAGATGTGGGCATGGCCAGGAAGCACACGAGAAGATGGCCCCCGTCACGAGGTCACTGGTTACCCAGAGATGAGCATCAGGGCAACAGTGACATACCACTTCCCCTCAGATGACAGCTGCCACCCAAATCCATGGCAACCAGTCTTGGTGGAGTATAAAGAAACCAGAGGCCTTGCTCACCAGTGGAGGGAAGAAAGTGAAGAGCCAATGTGGGAAGCGGTCTGGCACCCCTTAAACTATTAAACCCAGAGTTACCAAGACTTCCACTCCCAAAATGAAAACAGACAGTCACCCAAGAGCCTGTGTGCCAATGGTCACGTCAGGGGTACTTGTCAGAGGCAAAAACTGGAGGTAAACCAGATGTCCTCCAGCGGGTGAATGGGAAAATAAAGGCATGATAGCCGTACAGCGGTGTGTTCTTGCACCATAAAGGATTAGGGCCCTGATTTGTGCCACCGCAAGAAGGAACTGTGAGTTTGTTGTCCTCGCTGGAGGAAGCAGGCCAAAGGTGTCTCACAGAGTATGGTGCCATGGATACGACACGGCCAGGTAGACTAGTGGGTGCCTAGGGCTGGGTGCAGAGTGGGAGATGGTGAGTGGGGTTTTCCTGGGCGTGAAAACCATCTGAGATTACACAGTGCAGGTGGCTGCAAGACCGGGGTGCCTACACGAACCACCAGCAGGTGCAACTGCATCTCAGAGTAGTGCTGGGGACACAGATGCGGCATGGCCCTCCCTGAGAGCCGGCGTCCCTGAGGAGTGGGACCTGGCTCTCCTCGACCCTAACCCCTAGCTCCGGGGAGCTGAAGTCCTGGGGCTCAGGGGAAAGCTGGATTGCTTTGCATTTCCAAACCCACCCCGCCCTGGGGAACTTCAGACTCTCCTTATTTCTTCTGTGTTCTTCTCACACACACTGGAAGGGTTATTTGCAGCAGTTTCCACAGAACGTCTACACGGTGGGATAAGGCCACAGGGAGTGCACCCAGCTGGCCTGCCCAGTTACTGACCACACAGGGGTCATGGCCAGGTCTGTTCACCAATGGCCACAGGCAGAGCTCAGACAGCAGACAGAGGTGATTCCATGCGCTGTGAGCCTGCAGAGAAAGTATCTGCCCTCTCTGGACACCAGGGCTCTTCCCACTCGAGGGGGTCATTCCTCCCGGGATGGCCCAGGTGAAAACCCTGCCCTTCTCGGTCTCTTCTCTCTGCAAGGGCACCGGGATGTTCTCGCCCTAGGAAGCCTGTGTCTCCTGCATATTTGGACTGTGTTATGGATTAAAAACTGGAGGTCAGCTTAACACCAGCTGAATTAAATCAGCATGGTGCTGAGTGTAGATGGCTCACTTGAGGAAAGTTGCCAGCATAGAGACATGGAGAAGAAGAGCGAGGTATTGTGGGTTCTCCTAAGTGTTGCTGTTTCAAGCTGTTGGTTCTTCTGCAGGAACTTGTCATGCTGGCTTCCCCAATATGGATTCGGCCACTTTCATCGGAGGAGCTCGGGACACTGTCGCTGAGAGTGGCTGTGGTTCACCTTGGGGGAGCTCTGATCCTCACATTATGCATCGCTTCCTGGCTCCGGAGGGGAGGCTGTGTGCTGGAGAAGCTGGTCACGCTGGGCTTCCTGACCTGTGCTCAACTGTTCTCCATCGTCGGAGGAGCACGGGACCTCGTCGCCGTTGGGGATGGCTGTGGTGCTCTTCAGGGCAGCCCCGCTTCTTCTTCTTTTGAGCGTGACTTCTCGGCTCCTGTGTAGAACCCTCAGCCTACTGCACAGCTCCTTCACCCCGCTGGTGTAGACTTTCTAGCTTCCACCACTGACCTTTGGCTTTCCCAGTGCAGATCCATAAAACAGACAGTTGTGAGTGGGCTCTTGAATTTCCAGTTGGATTTGTGGGAGGCATTGTCATGTGTTTTGTGTCTCTAGTGGGACTCATGCAGGACACTGCTGTGGGATCCAGGCCCTCGGCTAAACATCCTGGGTCTTAGTGTTGTGGACAGATTTTCCTGCACTTCCTTGTGTTTAACTCTGGGTGACCATCATAAAACAGTATTACAAATTCTGTATCCTGTATGCAGTTGCTCTCCTTGCAACCCCTAACTACAACAGACTGTCAGCACTGGATCCACAGGTCTGTTTCCACCCTCTCCCCTTCAGGAAGTTTCAGGAACCTCTGTCACCACTGAATGTCTTCCTTCTCTGAGCACTGCGCCCCTTCTAAGACCCTCACTTAGGGCACCCCGTGCATCCCAAGCGCACACTGCACCAGAGTCTCCCCACTCGACCACCCGTTGCTTGTCTCTCCTGCTGTCCCGCCTCTGTGTCTAGCTCTGGGCCATGCCTGGCCCAAGGGCTCCTGTCCCCACGGTGGCTTCCAAACTCCCTGGAGCTCCTTTGCCTGAAACTGGGCTCCCCACGAGGAGCTCACGGCCGTCCTGGTGGGCAGGGACGTGTGCTC
>RJWM01038325.1:0-16798 GCA_004363535.1 Dasyprocta punctata | reverse complement strand
AAAAAAAAACTGTATAGAATTCATACATTGTAGGAATGACCAATGTGAAGACAGAGCATATGATATTGAGGAGAAAATAGTGAAGTACAATAAAGAGCGCAAATAAGTCAAAAAGAAAGTAAGAGAATACTATCCAGTATATAGATGACAACAAAAATAGTAATCTAAGTTAATCAGATTTAGAGAAAAACTAGAGGATAGCACAGATGGATTTATCTAGGACCTGGTCAAGATCCCTGACTGCTTGTATCAAGGATATGGCGAGAGGATAAAATAAGAAACAGAGACAAATTTAGTAATATACGAGGAGTGACTGGGAAGTCGATGCCTTCAGATGGACCCAGAGTGCAACACTCCAGAACAGACACTATGTATTAGGTGTATACAGTGATAGGTGGGACTAGCAGAAGATTCAAAATTGGTGGAAGACTCAGAGCTCTACAATCTTGGGATGACTCAAGAAGGCAGAGATGATCTTATCCTAAGAAGGATCTTGCCCTGGAGTGTTTTTCGAATTTAGTGGCCTTAGTTTTAGTCTTAGTAGGTGGGAGAGAATGTTTCATCCCTAAAGAGTTAATGAGAAATCTCAAATGGGTGATAATCCCAAGCCTCTGTTTATCCCCTAAGGAAGTATGCAAAATTAGCCATTATGAATTTGTAGTCCCCAACATGGACTCACTAACATGCTTACAGAAATCACAGAAGAAATTATGATAAAATAATGATGATAAAAAAGAAGCTCACGCCGGGCGTGGTGGCGCACGCCTTTAATCCCAGCGCTTGGGAGGCTGAGGTAGGTGAAGCATTGTGAGTTTGAGGCCGGCTTGGGCTATTACATGAGCAAGGCCGGCCTGAACTACATAGTGTGACCCTGCCTTGAAAAACTAGGGCTGAGAGTTTGACTCAGTGGCTTAAGTGCCTGCCTGGTAGGCGTGAGGTTGTGAGTGCGATCCCCAGTGCCACACACACACATGACAAAAACACCAGCACAAATGTTTCTCTTCAATGAACTCAGAGAAATCAGTAGTATAACTATCTTAACTATTTTTTATATACATATACATATACGTATGTTGTTTCTTTCAGCTTCTCACACTAATCAGGCAATATAATGTTTACATGTGGGTCTTGTTTCACTAATGAGTAGGATAACAAGTTGTGTCCATTTACCTATAAAAGTCTCCAGTTTACTCTTGTTGATGGCTGAGTAGTACTCCATTGTATTAAAATACCACATCTTTTTTATCCATTTCTCAGTCAATGGGCATGTAGGTTGTTTCCAAGATCTGGTTATTCAAATTCTGCTGATTAAAAAATGGGTGCACATATATTGCTATGGAATGATGTTTTTAATTATTTTAGGCAGATATCCTGAATGGGAGTATCTGGGTTGAATGGGACCTCTACTCCCAGTTTTTTAAGGAGTCTCCACACTGATTTTCACAGTGGTTGCACCAGTCTGCATTCCCACCAACTGTGGAGAAGTGTTCCCTTTTCCCCATAGCACCTCCAGCATTTGTTATTGGTTGACTTCTTGATAATAGCCATTCTTTCTAGGGTGAGGTGGAATCTCAGTGTTGTTTTAATTTGCATCTGTCAAATGACCAGTGATGTTGAACATTTTTTTCACATATTTATTTGCTGTTCGTATTTCTTCATCTGAGAAGTGTGTATTCATCTCAGATGCCCATCTTTGGGTTGGATCTTTAAATCTAGGAGGACTGATTTTTTTTAGTTCTTTATATGTTCTCCATAAATCTTTGTCTGAGGTATAGCTGGAAAACTTTTTCTCCCATGTTGTGGGTTGTCTCTTCATTCTGTTGGTGGTTTCTCTTGCTGTTCAAAAGCTTTTCTGTAGGGTGAGATTCCAGTTGTTGATTCTTTGTGCTAGTTCCTGTGCAGTCAGGGTTTTGTTCATAAAGCCTTTGCCTACACCAATGTCTTTAAGAATTTTACCTACTTTATCTTCCAGTAGATTTAATGTTTCTGTTTTAGTATTAAGATATTTGATCCATTCTGATTTTAGCTTGGTACATGGTGAAAGATATGGGTCCAGTTTTAATCTTCAGCATGTGTACAGCCAGAAAAACCAATTTTAAAAGCAGTCAGAAAAAAATCACACATAAAGCTAACCCAATTAGAATCACAGACTACTCAACAGTATCTCTAAAGGCCAAAAAAGCTTGGACTGAAGTATTTCAAGTCCTATAAGCAAATAACTTCCAACCCAAATTAACTTACCCAGCAAAGCTATCCTTCAAAATAGATGGAAAAATAAGGTATTTCTGTGAAAAAGACAAGCACAGAAAATACAAGAGTGCTAAACAAACTGTGAAGAAAACGCTTTATAATATTCTCAACAGAAACAACCAACCAGAAACAGCTAAATGAAAACCAAAGGATACATCAAGTAACAAAGAAGGCAATGACAGTAAATAACTGACACATTTCAGTAATATGTCGCAATGTTAATGGCCTCAACTTTCCACTTAAAAGACACAGACTGGCAGACTGGATCAAAAAGCAGAATCCAGCTGGACGTGGTGGTGCTATAATCCTAGCACTCAGGAGGATTGGTGAAAATTTCAGGCTAGACTTAGCTATATGGTGAGTTCAAGGCTAGCTTTAGCTACATAGTGTGACCCTGCACAAAAGAAAAAGAAATCAAAAACCAAGCATCTTCTGCATTCAAGAAACCCATCTAAGAGTATGGTAAACTTCAAGCTAAAATTTATTAGAACAGACAAAGAAGGTCACTACATGTTAGTTAAGGGAACAATCCATCAAGGATGCTGGTGTAGTCAGGGTTTACAAAGAAAACAATTTAATACAGGACCCATAATTTGTAGAATTATTTTATAATAGTCACCCAAAGAGTCAAACTCAAAAAGTACAGGAATTCTGTCCACACACTAAAGATCCCAAAGAATCCAACCAGTGGCCTGGATCCCATGGCAGTATCCCACATGAGTCCAGATGAAGACCTACAGCCCATGACAATGTCTAATGCAACTGTTTCACGGATCTATGCTGGAAAGGCCCGAAGGTCAGCAGTGGAAGCTAGAAAGCCTGTGCCAGAGGGATGAAGGATTTGTGCCAGTAGGCTGAAGGTTCTGCACTGGACCCAGGAAGTGACACTCAAAGTAAGGACCAAAGCTCCCCCGAAAAGTACCACAGCCATCCTCAGCGACAACGAGGTCCTGAGTTCCTCTGAAAATGAAAACAGCCAAGTACATATCAGGAAACCAGCATGACAAGCTTCTCCAGGAGATTGAATAGCACACCATCTTCTCCTCCAGAGCCAGGAAGTGATGCTCAAAGTAAGGACCAGAGCTCCTCCAAAGTGAACTTCAGCCATTCTCAGTGACAAGGTTCCAAGTTCCTCTGAAATGAGGACAGCCAAGTTCACATCAAGAAAGAAGCTTCTCTAGGAGAACCAATGGCAACAGGAGAACCAACACCACCTTTCTCTCCAGTTCTCCTTCTTATGTTGTTGGCAACAATCCTTGACTGGGCCATCCACACCCAGCACCACACTGATTCAGTTCAGATGGGTGTTACAAATTGACCACCAGCTGTCAATCCTCTACAGATGTAACTGAAGTGTACTGGCCGGGGGGGGGGGCATTTTCTGCTACATTTCCCCTCTTTTTTTATTTCTCTGAAAAATCTTTCCTGGACATATTATATGTGATCTTTTGAGACAAGGTCCAACTAGAAACAGTAACATTAGGGTTGTCAGTGGTCCTAGGATGGGCCTAGTCAAGGTCCCCAAGACTGAAAAGTTTGTTTAGGGTATCTCCCTAAGGTGTTTTTAGGAAGACACATAATTTAGGCCTGTCTGTTCTGTAACATTACTCTAGCAAGGAGTTAATCTGATCTAGGAGAGGGTTCAATGTGCCTTGGATGCTCATTAAATCTTGGGCAAGTGTTTGATTGATTGTTTTATTTTCTTGGGGCAACTGTAAACCACAGCTTGCAGGGGACAGAGAACCAAGGACTGAGATAAGCAGCCTGAAAAGTCACAACAATCAAAGGGAATAGGTATGGAACAATCCTGTGAACAATGTCCTCAGGTTTCAGCCTTGTATGAACTGGTCAGCATTCAGAGTGACCAGAGCAGGACTTTGAGTACATCCTCTATTCAGAGTGAGCCCCAGAAGAGCTGTCCAGGTAAATTCTCCAGTGGACCTCAAGGCTGGATTTGTGAAACTTGTAGAGGCAGTTAATGTGTACCTGGGTTATATGTGTGTGCAGGAATATCTACAGGACTAGATGGTCTTTTAACTGGTTACAAGCTGTTCCTGTAGGGTTATGTTTTATTTTGTGCAATCAATCTATACATCTTTAAATGGGGAAAATCCACTATATTACATGAGGTCGGGGCAACCACTGAAGCCTGAGCTGGCTGCAGGGGTACAGGTTACAGGGCTGTGGATTGAGCTTGCAGAACAAATGGTGGAGGCAGAGCTAGCTCTGATCTTTCAGAAGTACTGGGTAAAGTTTTTCTCACTGTGGTTGTTTTAGTCAACAGGATCCCCAGAGGGGACGTAGGAACACAGGTTTGGCATCATTGGTAGCAGGTTTCCAAATAGGAGCAGGAAGCAGTAGAAGGAGAACTCTGGCCAAAACAACTTTGTCCAAGGTGACCACAGCACATCTAGCCTGTTGGACTACATTCCTAACAAAGCTACTTCTATCCGTAAACAGGATGTACTCAGCATCTGTCAGGCAGTTTATTCCACAATTATTCAGGAGGTCCACAACAGCATATGGCACCTGAACAATTAAGTTTTGGCCTATGGTGAGTGTATGGGGTATGCTATGTCCCCCCAAGTCCTCACATACTTTTGATGGGGCTAAGTCTGGCGCTTGCTTGTGTTTGGTTTGCTGTACCCGCCCAGGGGTGGAGCCAACATACAATGTAAGGGAAGGCGGGTCTTCCTCTTGTTTGCTTCCGCTTCCGCCTTCTCTCTCTCGCCAGCGTGCTTGCAGCTTGCAGCCGCCATGAACTGTAGCCCCGTCACCCCATGCTGCCTTGGAGCCAACTTTATGGACTGAAGCTCCCGAGAAACTGTAAGAATAAACCTTTCCTTTCCTAATTTTGGGTGTCAGGTATTTTGTCTCGGCAACGAGCAAAAAGTAACCAAGAGAGTGAGCATGTCAGTTTTCTTGACCAGAAGGACAGTGGCTATTAGAGTGCAAAGGCAAAGTGGTGAGACAGCCCTTAGTGCCCAGATTCAAGTATTTGTACAGGTAGGTCAAGGGGCGCTCCCAGGGGTTGACAGTCTGAGTCAGCATCATTGTTTATGTGACCTCAAGCATCCAGATTCTATAGAAGCTAGCAGCTCTAAGAAATTTGCAGAGGTTTTTCTTTTCTTTTCTCTATTCTCTTTTTTCTTGATTGCTTTTTCTGAGACAGGGTCTTGGCTATACAGTACAGGCTGGTCTTGAGATCACTTTGTAGCTCAGGCTAGTCTCAACCTCACAACGATCCTCCTGCCTCAGTCTCCTGAGTGCTAGGATTAAAGATGTGCACTACCACACCCAGTGGAGTTTTTTCTTGTAACCAGTTTCTGCCGGGTATTGCAGCAGAATTTTTGGGTCTTTCCAGCAAGCAACTTTGGTGTGATTACTTAGAAGTGCTTTTTAACAGAGGAGACAAGTTTTTGAACCTCTGGGAGGTTCAATCCAGGTCAGTTACTAAGAGGGACTGGCTAACAGGAGCCAATCAAGGGCAGACAAAGGCATTCTTTAGATCCAAGCAGGTGTACCAGCAGACTGTAGGTGGTAGAATACTGAAGCAATGTATAATGACAGCAAACATGGCAGCATTGGCAGCTTAGAGACCTTGAGCTGGCTTTATAAGCAGGAGAGGTGTATTTTAACAGACATTTTGTAGTTTTGAAGCCTCATTTTTTTCTGTCTCAGGGAACTATGATGGAGCTGGAAAGGACAGAGAAACAGGCTGTCCTGGAGCCAAATCTGTTACTAGCACCTCCCTGAAAATAGTGAGAGTTCCCAAACCCTTGTGGCAATTGAGTAACTGTCCAAAAAGGAACTGTGGTTGGGAACTGCAGAGTACAAGGTGATGGCTGCGTTGATGGCAACATGGAGATTGTGCACTGGTTAATAATTCCTATTAGGTATTTTTACTGGGAGGAGAGGAGTGTTCCAAGGTGATTAACCATCCATCAAGATCCTGAAATGCTTTAGGCAGCTGAGATGTGGGTGGAGCATGGTTGATGGTTAAGCCTGGAGGCAAGTCTTAGCTCTCACTTTTGGGAGAATTTTTAGAATTTCAGGATTGCAGTTATGTCTCAAGCTGATGCAGGCATCAGCTTCCTCTCAGGAAAAGTGTAGGGTTAAATGAGGGAGGCTGATTGGCGTGGTGACAGGAATTTATGTTTGGTAAAATGTCCTCCCAGGCTGCAAGTTTTCCCTGGCAGAAGGGGTGAGAGAAAAAGAGTTCAGCTGCCCCAGTAATGGTAACTTTTTGACAGAGGGGACTTTTGAAGGCAGGGTTCAGTTCCATTGTTTACCAGGAAAGTCACAGATTTGCTCCCAACTTTTGCAATGACTACAGGCTCTTGAGGGTCCAATTTGACAGATGTCAGTCCTTCCTACCCATTCAAGCCCAAAAGGGCTAGGAGAGGTTCAGGTTGAGGTGGGCCTCGATAGTCAGGTTTCTTTGCGTCTATAAAATGAATGGTCATTTATTTTTTGTGTTGAAAGCCCTCATAACTCATACCAAAGAGTATGGTTGTCCATCAGACTGAAACTTTTTACAGACATCAGGTGCTTTTCTTTTATCAGGTTTCTTGTAACAGTGATCGGTGGGCTTTTTGTTCCCCTTTTTCATGTCTTTTAAGAAATGATTGATTTTATGCTTCTGGGTGGGGTGGCCTTTGGGAAAGGCCACTGTAACTCATTCATCAGGGCTGACAGTCCAATTTGTCCTCAGTCAAAATGTGGAACTCAGAAGGAATTTCTGACAGTTATCTCAGGTGGGCATTAGATGACACCATCTGACTAGGAGAGGCATAGCCATGAAGCAGCAAGTTCAGTGGGGAGGGTGTCTATGACTGAATACAGACAATTGCTAGGTGGAGCCAATTCAACTGGCTGAAAGCAGATGAGTCAGGAACGGGAAGTGAAGTTATAGGCACTGGCACCAACTGCAGTGGCTGACGAGGGTGCCAAGGTAAAATTCTCAGGAAGAATAGACCTTTTCCTTTTTTTTTTTTTTTTTCCCTTTGGGATGTAGAGAGCAATCTGGTTTCATTTTTAACTCCATAAAAGTCCTTTATCCTGCAGTCAGGGACTGTTGGTTTCAACTAGTTAGTTCCCATCTTGGACTTCCTAAGTGTGTGCTTGAATGATGGAGCAACAGACCAAAGGGTTGGTGCCCCTTAGAGACCATTCTCCTGGCTGCACCCCTCAAGGGACTTAAATGCAACTTAGCCAAGGAGGTTGCAAGGCCTCTGTTATGGTTTATACATTGTGTCCACTTGAGAGGTCTAGAAGCTTAATTAAGTAACTCAGCAGCCCTACATCCTATTGTGTAGAGCACAAGCAATTACCTGTTCATTGTGTCAATTTGAGAAGATCAGAAGTTTAACTGAGAGACTCAGCAGGGAGCCAGGGTTCTAACTGTGTAAATATCTTCATCCTGTGCAAAGGAAGGCAAGGAGATTTGCGAATGCTACACCCACCCTGGGCAGGTGGGTGTCCTGTGTACTATATAAGGGAGGAGACGAGGCTTGCGCTTGCCCCTTTACTCTGGCCGCTTTCACTCAGCTGCTGCCTTGAAGTGTTGCTCCAGTGCCATGTCACCCTGCCTTGGAGCCAGCTGATTATGGACTGAAACCTCCAAAAGTTATAAGATAAATAAACCTTCCCTTCCCTAGTTTTGAGTGTCAGGTGTTTTGTCTCAGTAATGAGTGAAAAGTAACCAAGACAGCCTCCATTATGCTATACGTCAATTGCCCACGGAACTGCAGGTTAGGGCCCAGCCACCATGATCAGTGCTTCCAAGTCATGGTGCACAGATCAAGCAGCCTATTGCTTATGCTGTCTGTTTCACTCACTCATACATTCATTTAACAGGCACTCAGAAGTTAAACATTCTAACCTCCTTCACTTGAGAGTGGTCCTAACAAGACTTGGTCAGACTCCCCTTCTGAGAGCTGAGCAGAACTGACAGACTAACTGGGGTGTCTCTAGGGTCTTGCTGGAATTAGGCAGGCAGGCAGGCAGACAGATTGTGTCCTCCTCCCTTTGGGGTCCAATGTGAGCCACTTGAGTGGGGAGCCAGGAACCCTCAAGAAATCTCAAGGGCGTGCCTTCTCATTGGGACCTTGCTCTCTCCACAAGGGCCAAAACCTGTGACTGAAGAAGTCAGCATGGTTGGTCTTCCTGGCCAGCAACAGCAAGCAGAAACACTGAAAAAACACCCAGGATTTGGAGGCAGATTTATTTATGTCAGATGGGCACTGATCAGGATCATTGCCAAAATATCAGGCCCCAAAGGCTCTGGGAGGGAGGTTTCTATGAGATTACAAAGGAGGGGCCCTGGAGGTAGAGTATATGGCTTTCTTTTCCCACAGCCCCAGCACCGGGGATTGAACTCACAGCCTCACGCCTGCCAGACAGGTGCTCAAGCCATTGAGTCAAACTCCCAGCCCTAGTTTTTTTGAGGCAGGGTCGCATTATGTAGCTCAGGCCGGCCTTGCACTCACATTGTAGCCCAAGCCGGCCTTGAACTCACAACGCTCCTCCTACCTCAGCCTTCGGAGTGCTGGGATTAAAGGCTATCTTTCTTTGGTGCTTACAATATGCATCACAGTGACCAGCTATGCATCACAGTGACGAGCTGTTTCTAAGACAGTGAAGCAACTGGAACAGGAACTGTCAGCTGGGCATCTGCCTTAGGGGACATTTTCTGCTACAAGAAGAAAGAACATTGTTAAATATATATGCATTGAATACTGGATCACCTACCTTCATAAAACAAAATATGCTGAAATTAAAAGATCAGAGCTGGATATGTGCGACCCTGCTTCAAAAAACCAGGGCCGGGAGTTTGGCTCAGTGGCTGAAGCACCTGCCCTGGCAAGTGCAAGTTTGTGAGTTCGATCCGCCATGCCGCAAAAAAAAAAAAAAAAAAAAAAAAAAAAAAAAAAAAAAAAAAAAAAAAAAAAAAAAAAAAAAAAAAAAAAAAAAAAAAAAAAAAAAAAAAAAAAAATCAGATAAATGCTAACACAGTCATAATAGGTGATTTTAACACCCCAGTTTTGCAAAGAGATGATCAGCTAGACAAAAATAAACAAATAAATAAATAAATAAAACCAAACAACCAAACATACCCTCCCCCCCAAAAAATCAAGAAATTTCAGAACTGAACCACATCTTCAAACATATGGACTTCATGGGTATATACAGAATATTCCACATCTCTACAACACAGTATACAGTATACATTCTTTTCAGCAGCGCATTGTACTTTTTCCAAAATAGATTACATAATAATCCATAAGCCTGCTTAAATAAATATAAAAAAGAAATAAGCCCATGTATACTAAAAGACCACTATGCAATGAAAGTATAAATCAATTACAGAAGAAATTTTGGAAAAGGCAAAAACTCCTGGAAAATTAACAATATATTATTAAATAACAAATGGGTCACAGAAAAAATTAAGATTAAAAATTTTTGGAAGTAATGATGGTGGTACAACTCGTTGAAATCTATGGGATACTATGAAAGCAGCTGTAAGGGAAAATTCACCATTTTTTCTTTTTCTTTTTTTTTTTTTTTTTTTTTGTGGCACCAGGGATTGAACTCACAGCCTCATGCCTACCAGATAGGCGTTTAAGCCAGGGTAAATTCATCATAATTGATACTCATTTTAGGAAAACACCAAGCTCAAATAGACAATCATATGAAAAAGCTTAAGATACTTGAAAAAAGACAATAAACTAGCTCCAAACCAAACTGGATAGCCGGGTATGGTGGTGCACACCTGTAATCCCAGCAGTCAGGTGGCTGAGAAAGTTTGAGACCAGCCTGGGCTACAAAGTGAGCTCAAGGCCAGCCTGAACTGCCTCAAACACACACACACACACACACACAGAGACCACCACCACCACCACCAATAACAAAACAGTAGAAATCAATTAACTGAGATTAGAAAAACTAAAAAAAAGTGAATTAAAGACCTGATTCTTTGAACAAATAAACTACATAAGCCCCGAGTCAGACTTACCAAAAGCAAGTGAGAAAAGACTCACATCCATTAATTGAAAATGAAAAAGGCGAAATCACAACAGACACTGTGGAAATGCAGAAGACAGCAACTTCTTTGAAAAATTATATTAAAACAAGTTAGCAAATTTTGAAGAAATGGTCAGATTCCTAGACACATACAAAGTACCAAAACTAACCAAGAAGACAAAAATATGCTTAACAACCCAATAACAAGCAATGAAATTTACACAGTCATAAAGAAGCTACCAAGTGAAAAATGCCCAGGACCTGATGGATTCACTGCCTGAGTTCTTACAAAAGCTTTAAGGAAGTTACATTGTTGAGGGACACAAAATCTGACTTGGTGGAAGACATGGCACCAAGGAACTTTGGAAGGTATACAGCTCTATTACGTTAGCAGCCTCATGGGAATCTGAGTTCCAAATCATCAGGCCCATCTTGGGGTAAAACAGTTACTTATATAGAATTTTCAGAAGGAAGTACAAAAGGCAGGCAACAGGGCATTCTATAGTTGGTTATATATGTTTTGTCATATATCGTTAGGCAAGATTTACTCTATGTAAGCTAATTTGGGTTACTAGCATATAACAAGCAGGAAGAATCAATCATTGCCTAAGACAGAGCTGAGCTGTCCTTGAGGTGATAAGTCTCTGGAAACTTGAAAGTAAGCAAAAATATAGCAAGATGCACTGTCTGGCTAAGTTATATTGCAGCTGGCACTGGAATGTCAAGGTTCATTAAGTTTTGTAGTTTTCTAATTATGGGAACAGGCTGTAATTTCCAGTCTAATCCTTGACTAGTGTTAGAAATATACTAGTATTAGAAATATAAATTTTAAAATTTCCTTTACATTTAAAATTGCCCCTACAATATCACCAACACTCCTCAAGCTCTTTAAAGAAATTGAAAAGGATGGAATGCTCCCAAATTCATTTATGGAAGCTAGCATCACCCTGATCCCCAAACCAGATAAAGATTCAATTAAAAAAGAAAACTATAAGCCAATCTTCTTAATGAACATAGATGCACATAGAATGCATTATAAAAAAGATCATACATTATGATCAAGTAAGTTTCATCCCAGAGATGCAAGTATGGTTCTACATATGAAAGTCAGTAAATGTAATACATCATATAAACAGAGGCAATGTCAGGAACCATATGATATTATCAACAGTTACAGAAAAAGCTTTTGGCAAAATCCAATCATGCTTCATGATAAAAATACTGAAGAAAACAGGTATGAAAGAGTATACCTGAATATGGTAAAAGCTACATACAACAAATCAATATCCAGCATCATACTAAATGAGGAAAAACTAAAACCATCCTTCTTAAAATCAGAAACAAGGAAACTATATCCACTATTATCTCTCGTATCCAATATAGTACTTGAAATATTAGCCAGATCATTGAGACAAGAGAAAGAAATAAAAGGGATACATACAGGGAAGGAAAAACTCAAATTATCGTTGTACACAGAAGACTCAAAGAACTCAATCAAAAAGAAACCTTACAATTAGTAACAAACTTCAGGAATGCAGTAACAAGATCAACACACAAAAATCATTAGCATGTGTGTACACCAACAATGAATGGGATAAGAAGAAAATTGTGAAAATATCATTCACAGTAACTGCAAAAAAATTTTGAAATATCTAGGAATTAACTTAACCAAGGAAATGAAAGACTTCTACAAAGAAAACTACAGTACTCTTAAGAGGAAACTGAGAGGACATCAGAAAATGGAAAAATCTCCTTTGTTCCTGGATCGGCAGAATCAATATTGTCAAAATGGCCATACTCCTAAGACTGTCATACAGATTCAATGCAGTCCCAGTCCAAGTACCAACAGCATACTTTACAGATCTAGAAAAAAAATAATAAAATTCATGTGAGACCAGAAAAGACCCAAAGTAGCACAAGCAATTTTGGGCAACAAGAGCAAAGCTGGAGACATAGAAACCTATATGACAAAACAATAATGATGAAAATAGTAGCACTGGAACAAAAACAGATTATGTGGGTCAATGGTACAGAAATGAGGACACAGAAATTTTCTCAAACATTCAGCTATCTGATCTTCAACAAAGGGGCCAAAAGCATATATTGGAAGAAGGATAGCCTACTCAACAAGTGATACTGGGAAAACAGGTAATCTGTGTGCAGAAGGTAGAAAATGGACCGTTATCTCTCAGATATAATAAATTAAAATCTAAGTGGATCTAAACATTAAAACCAAAATATTAAACCTACTGGAAGATAAAATAGGTGAAACACTTGAGGATATAGGTGTATGAAAACATTTTCTAAATAAAACCTCAACTGCACATAAAATAACAGCAAGAGTAAAAAAGATTGTATCAGACTAAAAAGCATCTGAAGAGCAAACTAATCAATCATTTGAATGAAGAGATAACCTATAGAATGGGAATAAAAATTTGCCAGCCACTCCTCAGATAAATGATATCTAGAATATACAAAGAACTAAGAAAAAAAAATCAAACTACCTAACATTAAAGATCCAGTCAAGAAATGGGCAAGAAAAATGAGTAGATACTTCACAGAGGAAGAAACACAAATCATCAACAAATGTATGAAAAAACGCTCAACATCTCTGGTCATCAGAGAAATGCAAATTAAAAGAACATTATGATTTCATAATACTCTGGAAAGAATGAAAATTATTAAGAACGAAACAATAACAAATTCTGGACAGGCTGTGCTGAAAAGGAAACTCTCATTCATTATTGGTGGGGATATAAACTAGTACAACTATTGTGGAAATCAGTATGAAGATTTCTCAAAGAACTGAAATTAGAAACTCCATATGACCCAGCAGTTCCCTCACTACGTATCTTCCCCAAAGAACTTAAGACAACATACTATAGTGATAAATATATACCAGCATATATAGAAGCACAACTCATAATAGCTAAATCCAGGAAACTCCCTACATACCCGTCAAAAGATGACAGGATAAAGAAAATGCATTTATAATGGTCTATGACACTGCTATAAAAAATGAGACTTAAGATATTTGTAGGCAAACAGATGGATCTTGAAAATATTGAGTAAAATAAACCAGACACATGAACTTTTACATACTATATAGTCGCTCTCATTTGAGTGATGCAAAGTACAAAGACAGTAATAAGGATGGATAGATGGGGATAAAGATGGATCTCTTGCAATAGGGAAGTGGTTTAGGGGAAAGAGCACAGAAGTGAGATTAAGGAAAAGAGCATGAGAATTGAGGACAAGGGGAGGGCAAAATAAGTAGAATAAAGATACGGCATGTACAGGAACCTAATAACCTCGATTAATGTAAACATTTAAATGCCACAACATGAGTTAGGATTAACATCAGTAAGAAGGAAAAAGTGACATAGGGGAATTAGAGGACAGAGGAAGAGGAAGACGAGGGGGAAAGGGAAGTGGATTGAGAAAGAAACAAGCTGTGCTATGTACATGAAACTACTCCAAAAGAAGATTGTTAGCTGCATGAACTGCAAATGTGTACTCAATAAATTTTTTTTAAATTAAAAATAAAAATACAAAAGGCTAGAATCATAGCTCACTGTGAAGGCCCTGTATTCTAGCCCTTGTAATGATACACCCACACGCATGCACGTGCACACACATGAAATATGTATGTGCACAATTCATTTGTTTTAAAAATACATTTATTTTCTCTCTTTGTATCTTTAGAAGGATGGAATCAGTTAGACTGATAGTATTTATGGAACACTTAGCACAATATGTGGTATACAGAAGGTACTCAATAAATGCTAGTTCCTTTCTGCTCTGCATCCTTGATTTTTCTTCACAATTATTTCCTATAAAAATATTGTTTCCCACAAAGATCAGTCACATGAAATAGCATTCATGGTTATCGATTTGTGATGTTAGGCACACGACAGATAAAATACAAGGGTTCCTGCAGAGAGAAAGTAAATTTACAGTTGACGAGTCATTTTGTGCGTTTGTTGTTGCTGTTTGTTTTTGATAATGTGAAATTATAGGAAGATCCTTTTAAAAGGCCAATGTTCGGCTTTCAGAGCCAGTTTGCTTAGACACAGATCAACTCAGAGACCGTTGCCTTGCTACTGAATTAGAGCTATATTTTTGACAAGTATGGCAGCTGCATCGTCACACTAATCATCCAATAATTCACTTTATGCTAATAAATAAAACATCCTTCATTAAATATTTCCTAGTAAGCAATAGTAGACCTGTAATCTCCACCCTTCTATATGTTACAAAGTAAAATGATTTATCAGTAATCAAATCAAATCATATCTAAGAGTTTTATAAACAACTAATAGCTGTGATTGCACAGTGCACATCAGATACCAATTGGAAGGTACTTTCTCTTTCATGTAATGTAGTGTGCATATTTCACTGTCCGGTGATATCAGATGAATTTAACAAGATGATTATGTAGGTCAAATTACTTAGTAAGTTCTTTTAAGAATGGCTTTTAGAATTATTCTGACTTTTAATGGTGCAATTTGTTAATGATTGGACTATCTAGAATCCTGCCAGCAAGTGCCGGTCAGAAACATTCTGCACTGGTGATCTATTTTTAACATACATTTCTCGCTGGTGATTGAAACGAACATGGCCACCGAAGCTCATATTTTTTTTTTTTTTTTTTTGTGGCACCAGGGATTGAACTCACAACCTCGCACCTGTCAGACAGGCACTTAAGTCACTGAGCCAAACTCCCAGTCCTGGTTTTTTGAGGCAGGGTCGCACTGTGTAGCTCAGACCGGCCTTGTGCTCGTGTTGTAGCCCAAGCCAGCCTCGAACTCACAATGCTCCTCCTACCTCAGCCTCCAGAGTGCTGGGATTAAAGGCGTGCGCCACCACGCCCGGCTCATATTTCATTTTTAACTACTTAAACTGCTTCCTTCTTGCCAAGTTATAACTTGAACCTTCTAATTTCAGATAAGCTTCTGACCACATTTCTCTTAGCTCTGTATGACGAAATCCTGAGCTTTCTTTCTTTTTTCCTCAAGTGTTAAATATAACCTTGCTTATTTTAGTACATGTGCTGCCAAAGTGAGCACTGACCCTGCTTTTTTTATGTCAGATGCCATACGAAAAAAAAGATATTCCTAAATATCTACACCTTTTCAATGGTAAAGTCTTTTTGTTTTTTTTTGTTTTTTTTGTTTTTTTGTGCGGCACCGGGGATTGAACTCACAACCTCACACCAGCCAGGGCAGGCGCTTAAGCCACTGAGCCAAACTCCCAGTCCTGGTTTTTTTGTTTTGTTTTGTTTTGTTTTTTTGGGACACAGTTCATTTAAAGGGCACTGTCAATGGAATAAGTTTGAAATACTCAGTCTTCAAGCATGGACTATGCATTGTTTTTGTCCATGCTGGCTTTTTACATAGGTTTTTTATTTTATTCACTTTCAGAAAATGTACTATTTAAGCCAGGCGTGGTGGTGCACGCCTTTAATCCCAGCACTTGGGAGGCTGAGGCAGGAGGATTGTTGTGAGTTCCAGACCAGCCTGGGCTACAAAGTGAGTTCAAGACCAGCCTGAACTGCATAGTGAGATCCTGTCTCAGAAAAACAGGGCCAGGGATTTAGCTCAGTGGCATAAGCCCTGCCTGCCAGTTGTGAGGTTGTGAGTTCAATCCCAGGTACCAAAAAAACAAAAACAAAAAAACCCCCAGAAAATGTACTATTTAAGGTAAATTTCTTCTAAATTACCCACCAGAAATCACACAGTTGACAGCAGCTCTTTGGCAATGGGGCTCCACTGTATGGTCTTGAACTTCTGGACTCCGGTGTGCTTCCTGTCTTAGCCTCCACAACTGGCTAGGACTCCTGCAGCACCACAATGTCCGGCACATAGAATTTCCTAATTCCTTCTCTTCAAAAATTATTTCATTAAGTGTCAAAAGGCCTTCACGTGATAATTAATTGTAAAAGCCTTTAAAGGCTAGTCTTGCATGGCTGGTTACCACAAATCTTCCACTGCAATTCTCCTAACAACTCCAAAGTCTTAAGATCTCCCTAGTAACCGACCAAGGAGAGAAGCCTCTGCTTCCCAAAGTGCAGCCTCTTGCTGGAGAGCAGAGCATTCTGGGGCAGAAGAGATTCCACAGGCACCTGGGAGACCGTGGCTCTGTGCTTTCTCCACTTGACTCTCACACATCTCAATGGCCCTGGCTGCAGATAAGAAATGAGGTTGACAACTGTTGATGCCTCCTCCCTGGGGTCATTCTCAGGTTTAATGAGTTCAGAGCGCATGATCTCATTTTCTCTTTCATGTCTTCAGTGAGCTACAGGTAAGGGAAGGGGAAAAATGGGATATGGAAGACTGCCTGTATGTCTGGCTGAAAGTCACTATCCTACAATGTTAATTTTTCTACTTGTTTGAGTACAGATGTAACATTCACAATCCTAAGCCCATCAACCACAAAAACTTAATTAGATATTATATCTCCTTGGTTTAAAATAGTATTTAATTTTACATAATGTGTTCAGCCAAAATATTAGGATTCCCTA
>RJWM01038324.1:0-16959 GCA_004363535.1 Dasyprocta punctata | reverse complement strand
ATCAACACGTGGGATCTCATCCTACTAAAAAGTTTTTGCATGTCAAAGGAAATCTCCAACAGAGTGAAAAGAAAACCCACAAACTGGGAAAATATCTTAGCCAATTGTCCATCAGACAAAGGACTTCTATCTAAAACATATAAAGAATTAAAAGAAATCAGGCCCCTAAAATTCAAGGACCCAATCCAAAAATGGGCATTGGAAATGAATACACACTTCTCAGAGAAAGAAATACAAATGGCAAATAAATATATGAAAAAATGTTCAACATCAATGGTCATTTGGGAAATGCAAATTAAAACAACGCTGAGATTCCATCTCACTCCAGAAAGAATGGCCAAGATTAAAAAAATCAACCAACAGCAAATCCTGGAGGGACTGTGGGGAAAAAGGAACTCTTCACTGTTGGTGGGAGTGTAGACTGGTGCAGCCACTGTGGAAGTCAGTGTGGAGATTCCTCAAGAAGCTAGGATTAGAGATCCCATTCAATCCAGCTATCCCACTTCTGGGCATTTTCCCAGAAGAATTGAAAACATCATATCACAGTGATATCTGTGCACCTATGTTTATAGCAACCCAATTTGTAATAGCCAGATCTTGGAAACAACCCAAGTGCCCATCAATCAAAGAATGGATAAAAAAGATGTGGTATTTTTATACAATGGAGTACTACTCAGCTATTCAGAAAGACTGCATTGAGACTTTTGTAAGTAAATGGTCATGACTTGAGACCATACTCATAAGTGAGATAAATCAAACCCACATGTGTAAATACCGTATTGTCTCCCTAGTGTAAGAAACGGAAAAGTATATATGATCCAAAATCTATAATAAATACTATGTAAGGGTAAAAAACAGCTCAAAGAGCAAAAGTAACTGGGAAGGGAAAAGGTGGAAAGAGAAAAGGGAAGAGGAAAAGATATAAACCTGTATATATGTATATGTAAGATAACTAAAATGAACACACTGTTGAATCTATTCGTTATTGAGAAAGAACAATTAATACTCATATGATTAGATCAATTTTACATGTCTATATCTGTTAATGTAAGTAGCCATTTTAAAGATAACGATAAGCAATATTGCAACCATTGTCAAGTTTCTATCATCCGATTTTGTAAACCTGCAATGTTACTGTTGTGTATTTACTCTAGTCGTTTGTTTGTCTCTTTTGCTTGTTGTTTTTGTTTTATATGTCTTCTTTCCTGTTTTTTCTTCGCTAAAATAAAAAAATTAAATAAATAAACACTTATTGACCATCTAAATTGTTTTATTTCCCCAGAACATTAAACTATTGAAAAATTGAAAACACTTATCCAACTCAAAATGATTTATCTTCAGGTTTTTGTTGGTTTGTTGGTTTGTTTTTGCTTTTGGTACGTGTTTGCTCACAGAATGGTTCTATTGTGGTGGGGAGTGGGTCCGTGGCGATAGCGGATCTCAGCCCCTGTTCTTCCCCTCCATCTCCGATCCCCTTTCCATTTGTGAAAGATCTCCCTATTTCCTGTTATCAATCTTGTATTTCACTTTTTTTTTTTAATGGTTTAGGTTTCCCAGTTAAGAGGAACCATGCAATACTAAAACTTGTTTGTTTACTAAAACTGGTTTATTACTAAAACTGGTTTATTACTAAAACTGTTTATTTAACTTTAAATTAGTTAATTACTTTATTTTGGTACCGGAGACTGCACTCATGACCTCCCACTTGCCAGGCAGACCTGGTGCTACTGAGCTATGCCCTTGGCCTAAATTTAAATATTTGCCTTGACCCCAAATTAGAATTACAAAAAAGTGACTTTCTTGATCTTTATTTTTTATTTTATTTTATTTTATTTTTGGTACCAGGGATCAAACTCATGACCTTGCACTTACCAGACAAGCACTTGAGCCACTGAGCTAAATCCCCGGCCCCTCTTGATCTTTAAAATATCTTTATTAGTCCATATTGTTTACAGAGTATCGTTATTGTGGCATTTCTATGGATGCTCATAACATATTTTGCTCATAGCCATTCCCCAGTTACACCCTTTTACATCCCTCTCTGTGTCCCCCATATTCCACTCTCTTGTGTAATAATAGTTCATCTTCTAATTTTATGTCATGTTTTTTAGATTTCACACTCTAAAGAAAACATGAATTCTTTCTGAATTGGACTTATTTTGTTCAGCATTGATCTCTAGTTCCATTAATTTTCATGAGAGTGACATTAATTAACTCTTCTTTACAGCTTAATAATACTTCATTATTTATCCATTCACAATGTGTCCATTCTTCTGTTGATGGACACTTTGGCCAGCCCTGTAACTTGGTTATTGTAAATTGTGCCACAATAAACATGGGTATTCAGGCATCCATAGAGCATTCTGACTTTAAATCTTTGAGAATTCTCCAAGGAGCAGTAGAACCAGGTCACATTTTTGTTCTATTTTCAGTTTTTTGTTTGTTTGTTTGTTTTTTGTTTTGTGGTACCAGGATTCAACTCACAGCCTCACGCCTGTCAGGCAGGTGCTTAAGCCACTGAGCCAAACTCACAGCCCTAGTTTTTTGAGGCAGGGTCGCACTATGTAGCTCAGGCCAGCCTTGCGCTCACGTTGTAGCCCAAGCCAGCCTCGAACTCACAACGCTCTGCCAACCTCAGCCTCCCGAGTGCTGGGATTAAATATTTTCAGTTTTTAAAAGAACTTTGATATTTAGGTCTAAGGCAAATGAACTACTTTACCAGCAGTGTAGAAACATTTCTACCCATATGCCCTAGTTTGGAGGAAGTTCTATTAACTACTTAAAAGACGTGTATTCTGCATTTGGTGGAATGACCTTTGAAAGTCTATTTGGTTTGATTTGTTTAATTTTTGGTGTAGTTTAATTTTGGTGCTTGTTAAAATTTTGTCTAGATGTCCTGTCTGTTGGTGTGATTGGGCTATTGAAGCCACCCCCTATAGTTGTTTTGGAGCCTATCTCCTTATGTTGAGTAGTGTTTGTTTTATGAAATTACTTATACCAATTTTTAGTACATATACATTTACATTTATTATATATTCCTGGTGGATGGTTCCCTTTACCAATATGTAGCATCCTTTATTGTCTTATGTAACTCATTTTCTCTGGGACTATTCTGAGCGTTATGGTTTGTGTCTAGATGCCCCCCAAAACCTCGTACATTAACTCCAGCTGTGAAATGCTGGGATTAAAGCTGCTGGGATTAAGTGTGGGTGATTGCTGGATCAGTCCACTGGTTGGATTGGCACCATCCTAATCCCAGCAGTCTGGATAAGATAAAAGGAGCAGAAAGAAGCTGGTCTTCTGGCTTGTTGCTTTGCTACTTTCTGCCCACCATGACTCTCTCCTCTGTCACTTCACCCTACCTTGAAACCAGTCAGTTATAGCCTGAAACCTCTACACATTTTGAGCTAAATAAACTTTTCCTCCCTTAACTTTGGGTATTGGTATTTTCTCTCAGCAATGAGTAACGTAACTAAGACAACAAGTATGACTAATCCTGCTTGCTTTCAGGATTCCCTTTGGAGGGAATGACATTTCACATCCTTTCACTTTCAGCGTGTGTATCTCCTTGTGTGTTTCTTGTAGACAGCGAAATATTGGTCTTGTATTTTTATCCAATTAGCCAGTGTGTGTTTTCTCACCAGAGAATTAAGACCATTTATATGCAGGGTTATTATAGACATGTATATAGTAATTCTTGCCTTTGAATTGTTTGTCTAGTATTGGATTCTTTCCTAATTCTCAATTGTTCATCTTCCCTTCCTCTTTGGTATGTAAGATTCTTTTCAGTACCTTCTGCAGTGCTTAGTGGTTTTGAATGTCTTTATTTTTCCACTTATCTTTGAGGGTTTTTATTTCTCTTTTGATTAAGAAAGACAGCTTCCCTGGTTATAGTAGTGTAGGTTGCCAGTTACTTACTTTCCATTCTTTAAATGCATCATTCTATGCCTTCATATACTTTGGAGTTTACTACTGATAAATTTTTTTATATAAGGGAAAAAGAATACAGAAAAGAAAGACAAAAAGTAAAAGAGACAAACAAACAACAACAACAAATCCAATACAATAACATCATAGGTCTACAAAACAAGATGATAGGAATTTGACAATGGTTGCAATATTGCGTATTGTTACCTTCAAAAGGGTTGTTTAGATTAACAGATATAGACATGTAAAATTGATCTAATCATTTGAGTATTAACTGCTCTTTTTCAATATACTACTAATAAATTTTTAGTAAGTCAGATGGGTTTATCTTTGTAAACTACCTTGGCATTCTGTCATGTGGCTTTCAATATTCTTTTATAGTTCTGAACTTTTGACATTTTTCACTATAATATGACATGGCTAGGTTCCTTTCTGCTCCTGCTTGTGTAGGATTTTAAATGTCCCTTGTGCCTGGATCACCATATGTTTCCAAGAATTTGCGACATTTTCTGCTATTATTTCATTGAATTGACTTTGTGCACCTTTCGACTATACCTTGCTGCCCTCATCAACGCCCAAAAATTCATATTTGGTCTTTTAAGAGTGTCTTGGTTTCTTTTCCTGGTGCTGAGAAAAACTAAAGGACACCCAAAGTCAAAGGAAGAAAGGTTTGTTGTAGTTCAGAGTTCGTAGAGGTTTCAGTTCATAGGTGGTTGGCTCCAAGGCAGGGTGGCACGGCAGAGGGGTATTACAAGGGAGAGCTGGTTCATGGAGGAAGAAGGCAGCAAAATATCAAGCAATGACAACAGTAGCAGGCAACTGTGATGGCCCTCTTTGTGTCTCTTATATTCTATCCATGCTACCCACCCTCAGAGTGGGGAGCACTCGTACCGAGGATGGGGCACCCTTTGTCCTAACATCACACCATGATCAATATCAGCGCTGACTCCTTGATCCTAGCATCACACAGCCTGGATCCAACCACCTCCAAAAGCCCCTCCTACGACCGTGGGAAGCTTTGGGAGGACATCTAGATATACAGCGTAACAAAGAGTGCCCCCGAATTCTTGAACTTTTAAAGAGAATTTCTGACTTTTATTAGCATCGATCTTGTCTTTGAGCCTGAAACAGTATTTTTCTACTTGGGTCAGCGACTGGTGAGGCTTTTCAGGGAGAATGTGGTTTGATTTTAGACTTTATTGAGATTTTCACTTCCCAAATTCTTCCCCTCATTCTTTTTCTGAATTCCAGTTTCTTTGTTGAATTTCTCCTTCCGATCTGGAGCAATACAGTTGTACCTTAATCACTACGGTTTCCTAAGCAATGCAGTTGTTTATTTATATCACTGAAGACATTAATTCTAAAAATCATTTTTTTGTCCAGTCTTTTATGGGGTACTTTGGCAGATAAGGTTTCATTCAGGCCACGTGGGAGCTCAGGCAGGTTGCTAGTGATTTGTAGCCATCATAGTGTCGTAGTTCAGTGCCATCCTTGTGGGTTTGGGCGGCACTGGTGTAGGCACACAATCATATAAAGACACAGCACATATGACTGTGTACAGTGTACAATACTGACAGTGATAATAAATACCTATGCTCCTGATTTATGTATTTACTATACTTTTATTATTTTTTGGAATGCACTTCCACTTGTAACAAAAGTTTACTCTCAAGCAATCTGTCATGTTGTACTTGGGACAGTTTCATACAACTTCTACTTACTTTACCTCTTAATTATATTACTTTATTGCATGCTGGATTTAATCTCCCACTATTTTGTTCAGCATGGCCCTAGGGGATGTCTATGTGTGTAGGTTTTAGCATCTAGGTTCGTATAGATCCGCTATGATGTTCATTTAAGGATGAGTTAGCCTATTATACAACCTAGGTGTGTAGTAGGCTCTGTCATCTAAGTTTGTGTCAGTATACACCCAGTGTTTTCTCAATGATGAAATCACCCACATGGTGCATTTCTCAGAATATATTCTCATTCTTAAATGATGCAGGATTGTTCCTAAAATGACTACAAGTGACTTATATTAGATTCTCTAAGAGGAGACTGTTATATCTGGATGTCCCCAAAGTCTCATTCACTCTCAGGCAGGGTCTGTAGAAGGTGTTAGGTTATGGGAGCTGCTATAGCTGGCTTGGCATCAAGAGCTGGAGTCTGTTTGGAAGAGACAGGTCACTAAGTATGTAACCCAGCAGGGTCTTTGGCTTCTCCCTCCCTGCCTTCTCCCATCACGTTCCGCTTCCCATTCACCATGATGTGAACAGCCTTCCCCTGCCAGATCCTTCCTTCACCCTGCTTCTGCCTGGAGCCCGCTGACCACGCAAGAACTGAAACTTCTAACACAGGAGCCAAAAGAAACCTCCCCTCCTTTAAGTGGTAGATATTGAGTTAGGTGTTTCAGTGATGAGACAAGTAACTAAGACAAATTTTAGTACCAGAAAAGTGGAGTCATTGTGGTGATACTACCTGACCATGTGATTCAGAGGCCCTTTGAACTGGTTCATGGAAGGAACTTGGAAAGATTTGGAAATGCCAACTGGAGAAGCAGCCCTAGCATGCTATAAACTGAGCTTGATAGGAGACTCAGCTTGGAGATTAAAAGAGCAGAATGCTGATAGAAATGTAGGCAGTAAAGACCAAGATCAGGAGGCTTCAGTTAGGAACAAGAACTACATTGGTAGTTGTCCCTGAGGCCATGTCTGTTACACCCTGGCAGAAAATTTGTCACTATCTTGCCCATGTCCTGAGACTTTGCAGGAGATTGAGATTAAGGGCAGTAGACTCATTAATTTAATGGAGGTCATTTCAAGGTAGGTCAGTGTTCAGGCTGCAGCATGGTGACTGCTTGCTGCTTTCAGTGAGGTCTACTGTGAGAAACAGAAGCAAAAATCCCATTTTAAAAGTTTTCAGTTTTGTCAGGAGTATTACAAACATGTACAGATTTTAAAACCCTTTAAATAATTTCCACTATAAAGGCCAAGTTCTTTACATCAGAAAAATAAGAATGCTGGTTTGAAGGCGTGTCTGGAAACTGTGAGAATTAGCTCCCTGCCAAGAAAGAGATAGGCCTCTTGAGAACCCACCCCGCTGGGTCAGAGTGGCTCCAACCAGAAGACAACTAGTCTGCCTTCTGGGGGACTGCACAACCAGCACGGACTCCAGGAAGAGAAACATGTGCCTTTCGTATCAGGCTAAGAATCAAGGCAAACACCCCACCCCACCCCAAGACCTGGTAAGCAACCTGCTGGTTCGGAGATCTGGCTAAATTGATAGCAACTAAGGGTACACAAAGCAACTAAATGCTAGTATTGTTTCACTGATTTTGCAGGCCTGGGGCCAGCAGCCTGAGCATCTCTTTGGAAGATGACAGTAGGCAATGTAGCAAATATGGGGGATTCTCTTCTGTCTGGTCTTTGAGGCCTAATATTGTTCTCATTGTTTTACATTATATTCTGTTTTTATTGGTTTCATTGTGTTTTGTTTTTGGTTTGATTTTACTATACTTGTTGGAATGGTCAACTATTCTGAAAATAACAAGATATACTATAGTAGCTATTGTTTTCCTAGTATCTTTCTTTGAAGTTCTGTACCAGTTCTACTGCTTTGTTTTGATTGACTCTGTTCTGTTATATTTTATTGGATTTTACTATGTTTAAAATAAAAAAAAAGCCAGGAATGGTGGCGCACACCTTTGATCCCAGCACTCGGGAGGCTGAGGTAGGAGGAGCGTTGTGAGTTCGAGGCTGGCTTAGGCTACAATGTGAGTGCAAGGCCGGCCTGAGCTACATAGTGCGACCCTGCCTCAAAAAAACCAGGGCTGGGAGTTTGGCTTAGTGGCTTAAGTGCCTGTCTGGCAGGCGGGAGGTTGTGAGTTCAATCCCTGGTGCTGCAAATAAATAAATTAATTAATTAAATTAAAAATAAATAAATAAATAATTTTTTTAAAAAAGAGAGAATTAGCTCCCTGGGACTTGGTCCACAGCGCTCAGCCCTTCAGGCCTTCAGAGACCCCTGCAGCCATGCTGCAAAAATGCCTGGCTGCTGCTGGAAACAGTGTCAGACTTGGGCCTCATTCAAGTGGTGCTGGTTTTACAGGCATGTAGAATGCAAGGGTTGTGGGGTCACAAAGACTTCCACCCAGATTTCAAAATAAGGTCCGGAGGCCAGACAGTGTGTCCCTGATGAGGCAGTTTGTAAAGATATGAGAGTGAAGCTGAAAGTGTGGTGGTGACCTAAGAATTTGGAGAAACAAGGAGCATGGAACATACGAAGAAATCCACAAGGAGTGAACAAAACCAGCCCCAGAGAGGAGACACGAGGGCTGCAATTGCCAGCAGTGCCGTAGGTGTAAAGCTCTGCAAGCCCTTTGGAGTTTGTGTCTTGCCACAGCTTACTTCAGTCCTGACGTGGAGCTACTGAATTTTATGTTTACCCTGCTGAATTTTGGCCTTGCTTTGGTTCCATTGGTTTCTCTCCCCCATATCCCTCACTTTTGGAATCAGAAATCTCTATCTCGTGCCACTGGATGTTAGCAGTGTTTAACATTTTTTTTATTTTTATTTTTATTTTTATAGGAGCTCACAGCTAAGCATTTACCATAAATCTCATAGGAAATGTTGGATTTGGACTTTTCAGCAAAGCTGGAACTGTTGAAACTTTAGGGACTCTTAGAGATGGACTAAATGCATGAGGGATATGCATGTGCCTTTGGGGTCAGGTAGCAGAATGTGATGGTTTATGTGTAGATGTCTCCTCAAAGCCTTATGCAATCACAGGTGTGGTCTGTGGAAGGCGGTTGGACTATGGGGGCTGCTGTAGCTGGCGTGGTGTTAGGAGCAGATTCTGTTCAGTAGAGCAGGGTCACCGCGGGTGTGGCCTGGAGGGGGCCATCTCCCTCCTGGGCTCTGCCCTTCCCTCTCTGATTCCCATTCACCATGATGTGAGCAGTTTTCCTCTGTTAGACCTTTCCACTAGACCACTTCTGCCTGGAGCCAGCTAACCATACAAGGACCAAAACTTCTAAAACGTGAGCCGAAGTAAACCTCTCCTTTAAATGGTGTAACTCAGGTATTGTATCTCAGTGATGAGAGAGGTAGCTAAGACACAGTGTTTGAGATTGGAGTTCTCGTGCCCATGATTTATTGAAAGTGTGTTTTCAGAAGAAAGCAAGGGTGGAAAGACCAGATGTGGTAGAGGATTCCAGTTAAGGTTACAGGGTAGGACCCAGGCAAGCCCAATCCCCGGGTGCACACGGAGCATGAATCGTGCTTCTGCAACAACTCCCTCTGCAGTTAAAGAAAGTTGCAGCCAGTTTTATAACTGGTTCAATCAATAATTGGCTGTGAGCGGCTCCCATGATGGTGGTGGTATGGTGTGTAACCCTCCAGATGAAGTAGTTCCTATTTTGTGGGGGGCGGGTACCGGGAGTCAAACTCACAACCTTGCGCCTGCCAGGCAGGTGTTTATGCCACTGAGTTAATCCCCGACCCTATTTTTTTGACACAGGGTCTCACTATGCAATTCAGGCTGGCTTTGAACTCACTTTGTAGCCCAGGCTGGTCTCTTAACTCACAACAATCCTCCTGCCTCAGCCTCCCAAGTGCTGGGATTAAAGGTATGTGCCACCACGCCCGGCAGTAGTTCCTATTCTGCAGATGCCAATTTTCTAAAGAAAGCAACAGAAGGCCCTAAAATATAGTTAGGAATGGGCACCAACTGTATTGGCTACTCTTCCCATGAGAATCATACAGGAATAAAAATGCTGCAGGAAGCATTTAAATACTTGTTTGGAAGCCATTGTTTTGAGGTTGAGAACTGTATAAAAAATACTTGTTTCAAATATACTACAAACGTCTTAGCTATTCCAGGAAGTCTCCCTCTTACTGAAAGACCTTTAGGATTACTTATGATCATCAATAGTTTTATTGGGTGTATAGTGCAATGTTTTATGTTTCCAAATAGAACTTCCATGTAGTACTTTGAAGATTAAAAAATGAAGTGTCACAGAGCAGCATGCATATGTTTAATGCACGTCTCTGGAAAGGCCATCTCTCCTCTTTGAGATTCTGTCATGTGCTGTGTCCCCAGGTGCTTGCTCTTTTCCTCCTCTTTCTAATATTTGACCACTTTATAATCAACGTTCCACCTTTGTTCTGCCTCGCTTCTTTCTTGAGTAATTTCATTAGCAAAGTTCTCCTTTGGCACAGTTACACATTTTATGTGGCATTTGAAGCCCTCCATCTGCAACTGCTTACCTTACAGACACCAGCTTTTTCGATACTGTTGTCACCGGTCATGTGTCTACATCTTTGACCACAGGACCTCAGTTGGCCACACCCCCATTTCTCAGTGAACCCCCAATTGAAGTGCGTCTCCCCCTTTTCTCTGCTTGGACTCCCTCATCAAGGTTCCACCCCTGCCAGCCCTGCACACCTCCATTCTGCACTGATCTTTGTCCAGGGCCGAGTCAAGATCATAGAACCCAAGACTTCACTTGATCTGTGTGGGAGGTACTGGATTCTCTCCCCGTTGGGAGACAGCACTGTCTCCTGGTCCCCAAAGGTACTGAGCTGAGGCAGAGTCAGCCCTGACTTTATAAACCCCTACAACGTCTCTCTTTCCCTCTGCTTTCTCTTGGCTTCTGACTCACTGAAGTCAGCCATAGACGCAAGTGTCCTGCACCTTTCTGTTTTGTTCCCAGTATAGAAGTCTCAGATCCCCCAGATACATCAGGTCATGCAGGTAGAAGTCACAGAGACACACAAGAAAGTACTGTACTCCAACTGTTCATCATTAGCGTCTACATTCTATATAGATTTTGGTCCATCTCTAGTAACCTATGATCCATGGATGAGATGAGAAAACCAAGGAGTCTTGGAGAGGTTGCAGACTTTACAATCATTTATTCGCTTTACAAATATATCTTGTCTACTGAGTAGAAGCTGAGACTCTGATATCAAACATGATATATGTTGTCATTCCTTCTTTTATTTTGAACAGAAGAAAAGTAAGAAACTAAAGTAAAACAAATTTGCAACACGCCAACAGAGAGTAACAATAATCAGCACATTGCATATTGTTACATTCACAGTATATCAGCACATTGCATATTTTTTCCTTTTTTTTATTTAAGAGAAAATGGATACAGAAAAAAGAAACAAAAGCAAAAGAGACAAACAAACAACAACAACAAATCCAATACGATAACATTATAGGTTTACAATGTGAGATGGTTGGAATTTGACAGTAGTTGTAATATTGCATATCGTTACCTTCAAAGGGGTTGTTCAGATTAACAGATATAGACATGTAAAATTGATCTAACCATATGAGTATTAACTGTTCTTTTACAATAGCTAATGCATTTAGTAATACAGTCATTTTAACTACCTTATGTACACCTATTTATAAATTTAGTCTTTTTCCTTTTGCCTTCCTTCCTTCCTCCTTTCCCCTTAGAATACCTCTTGTTGTCTTTAAAATAATTGCCCATATCATCAGGCCTAATATAATCAAACAAAATAGTTCAGAATAAAACCAATAAAAAATAAAACAATGGTCACAGAAAAGAGAAACAAAAAGCACATTGCATATTGTTATATTCGTTCCTATCAAGAAAATTACCTTAATGGGTAGAATGGGGAAAGACCTAAAAATGGCTTTTTTGAGGCTTCCAAGAGTCTGGCCTGAATATTGACATTATTGGAACATAACAATCTTTCTTTCTTTCTTCCTTCCTTCCTTCCTTCCTTTCTTTCTTTCTTTATTTTCCTTCTTTCTTTCTTTTTTCTTTCTTCCTTTCCTTCTGTCCTTCTGTCCTTCTTTCCTTCCTTCCTCCCTCCCTCCTTTTCTTCCTTCCTACCATCATATCATTTTTCTTTCTTTCTCTTTCATCCCCTCCAACTTTCCTGAGATAAAATTAACAATTCCATGCTCTATAACTGAAGCATGAGTGTGATGTTTTGATACATGCAGACATGATGACGTCATTACCACAACTGGCTTTGCTGACCTATGGTTTCCGGTTGGTTTAGGCCAGTGGAGCATACCATTATTCAGGAAAAGTAGGGGGAGGAGAGTGAGCTCAGAATATTTGCTCTCTCTGTCCAATGTCCTTGCCCACTAAGTCATACCAAATATAGTTAGTTTCTCTTTTTAAATTGCCATCATTGACACGTGTTAGTAGTACACATTAACGTACAGGGAATCCCTGTGACATTTCCATACATGCACACATGTGACACGTTCGTGTTCTTCTACCATCTTCTTTCCTCCCCTCACCCCCTCTCCCCTTGGACCCCTCTCGGTGCCGACAGTAACAATGCCTCTTCCATGTCCAAGTCGTCTCCCCTCTCTCGTTTCCAAATGTGAGAGAAAACATGTGATATTTGTCTTTCTGTGTCTTGGCTGTTGGGTTTGCAGTGATGTTCACCAGCTTGCCCCTCCTCCTGGGAATCACAGGATTCACTTTCCAGTGCTGAATATACTACATCGTGTACATATAGCATATTTTCTTCACCCCTTGGCAAGCACCAAGAATAAATTCATCTCTTTGCTATTATGAATACTGCCTCAATAAACGTGGGTACTCAGATATTTATCATATGCTGACTTTATTTCCTTTGGATATATACCCAGGCATGTGAGAACTCAATAATGCGATGGTTCTAATTTTAATGTTTTGGAAATAATCAGCAAAGGGGAGAAACAACTACAGATTTGAGAAAATATTTGCTATCTATTCATCTGACAGAGGATAAATAACCAGGATAGAAAAAAATGCTAAAGAATCTTAACAACAAACAAGTGATTCAATTAAATACTAAGCACACAACCTGAACAGATACTTATTTAAAGAATTAGAAATGGCCAATACATATTTGCAAAACTGCTCATTTTCACTGTCTGGGAAATGCAAATAAAATACAGAACAAGATCTCATTTCACCCCATTGACATTTAAAATGGGTTTTATGAGGGGGGAAAAAAACCCACAGAAAATAACAAAAGCTGACAAACATGTAACAAAAAAGAACCAGCAGTCATTTTGGTGGGAATGTAAATGAGTGCAGGCATTGTGGAAAATAGTGCGACGTTTCCTCTTTTTCTGTTTATTTCTCTTTTTTTGGTGGTGGAATTGAAACCCCGGGCCTCACACATGTGAAGCCCACCCTGTACCTCAGAGCTATTCTCCCAGCTCCAAATTACAGCTTCTTATTCTTTGCCCATTCTGGTATTTTCTCAGTGCCATCGCACACAATTCCTAAGTATCTTCAGCCCTCCCTGGTTATTTTATTTCCATATAAAACAAAAAAGTCAATCTTGGAACATGTCCATGATCAAAATATTTAGAATCCATACCCTTTTTTTACTTTCTGTTTGAATTCAATATGTTCTCATCGCCCCACCTTCGCTTTCTGTGTGATGCTCAGATCACATATGATCAGTGTAGTAGTGAAGACCCCCGAGTTGAAAAAACCTCACGGAGCACCCGAAGAATTTAAAATGGAGCGTTTATTTTCCTGGCCAGGTGATGCAGTCTCACTTAAAGCCAATCCGAGACTGTGTGCCTCTCAGTGGCCTGGAGGGGCTTATAAAACATTAGAACAAAGAGAGGAGGAGTTTTGCTAATGTGGGTACAAAAGTTGATTACATTGGTTAGTAATTTAAAGATCTCTCGCACCCATTGGAGGAGTTGTCATGGGGAGGGTCTAAAGCCGGATGGTGGTGGTCGTTCCCTAATATGGATAACAAAGGTTACAGAAAGGCACGTTTTACTTTTTTTTTTTTTTGCATGGAGCAGGGTGAGTGTTTATCTTTTGACCCCGCTCTTTGGTCAGCAACCTAAAAGTTGTAACTGTTTGTTTCTTAGGTTACTGGGGGAAGGGGGATTTTACAGAAAAACAGAAACCTTAGCGAATCAAGGGGGGTTTCTAATCTAAGACGGCGCATACAAAACAGCAAAACGGCGCTTTGGTCAAATCACAGGCTACAGGTTATAACAATCAGAATGGAATTGAAGGTCAAAACTGTGCAGCTATTATGGAAAATAACATTCAGATCAAATATAAAATGTCACCAAAATCCAAACAGATCGATCAGGTTCCCTACTGAAAAAACTGGATGAGAGTAGTGGTTTATTTCTCATTCATTGAGATAAAGTCCCATGACTCAAAATTCAACATTTTAATCATTTTATTTTAAAAATATTTTAAAGGGAATGAGTCCTTATTTTTTTATTGTTGTAGGCTGGATGTCTTTCAAAGATCAAAATAATTCCACGAGGAAGAATTCATGGCTTTGTATTTTTTTCAGTGTTCTATTCTAAGCTCTCCAATAGCTCCTCTTAAAACTTAGCACACAGTCATTTTAGAGAGCAGGTGATTTCACTGTGACATTTTCATTCATACACAACACACTTTCGACCTACACCTTGTCCACATTTCTCCCCTACTTCCCATCTTCCTCCATCCCCTTTCTCTTTTCAAAAGTCTGCTGTCTGTTTTCATTTTTCCCTCTTTTTCTTTCTCTCTCCTTCTCTTTCTGTCTGTCTCTGTGTCTCTCATACAAAAAAAAATGTGGTAGTAGGTTTTCTGAGTCTGTCTTCTTTTATGTGACACTGTGATCTCCCAGTTCATCCATTTTCTTGCAAATCACACAGTCTCATTCTTCTTTACGACCAATACGCTGTGGAGTACACACACCACAATGTCTTTATCCATTCATGTGTTGGTGAGCACCGTGGCTGATTCCACAACTTGGCTTTTGTGAATAGTGCCACGGATCCGGGTACGTCTAAATTATGCTGGCATGGATTCATGTGGGTACATCCTGAGATGAGAGTTAGCTGGATCATATGGTAGTCCTAATTTTAATTTTTGAGAAACTGTGTTCTGATTTCCACAGTGGATGTGCTAATTTACATTCCCTCCAACAGTTTAGAAGACATCTTTTTTTTTTCTTTTCATAGGTTTTTTTTTCCTCTTGATGATCATCATTCTGACTGAGGTGAGACGAAATCTCAATGTGGCCTATATTTGCGTGGGCCTAATGGCTAACGATATTGAACATTTTTAAATACACTTATTGACCAGTTGTACTTCTTTTTGGAGCATCTGTTCAGTTCATTTACACATTTATTGAATGCATTACTTGTCCTTTTCCTGTTGAACTTTCAAATTGTTCATATATTCTGGGTATTAATCCTCCATCTGAAGAAGAGTAGGCAAAGATTTTCTCTCATTCTATAAGCTATCTCTTCAATCTGTTTCAGTTCTAAAGTGTTATTTTAAATTATACAGTCAGGCATGGTGCCACAGGCCTGTAATCCCTGCACATGAGAGGCTGATGCAGGAGGATCACTGAGAGTTTGAGACCAAACCAGACCATGAAGTGAGTTCAAGGCCAGCCTGAACTGCATAGTGAGACCCTGTCTTGAAAAGACAAAAAAATGCATAAATAAATAAGTTAAATATACAGTTCTGTGGCTCTTTGTACATAAATATTGTTGCGAGACCATTAACATTATTTCAAGGACATTTTTATGATGTCCTCCGAAAAGTAAACTATACACATATTAAGTAGTCACTCCCGGTCTCCCCCTTTTCCTTGACCTTGGTAACCACAAAGCTACTTCCTGTTTCTGTGAATTTACATGTCTGGACACTTCATTTCATTGGAATCACTCACCATGTGACATCTTAAATCTAGTGTATTTCACTGAGCACAAAGTTTTCAAGATTCATTTACATTGTAGCATTAATTCTTGGGGTTCAACAATAGTCTGTTTTGTAAGGATGCACACATTTGATTAATCATTCACCCACTGAAGGACATTTGGGCTAGTCTACTGCTTATAGTGTTTTCAACACTCATCCACACTGAAATGTGTGCCAGTGCCTCAGTCTTTATGGCTGCATAATATTCCATTTTATTGATGAACAATATTTCAATTGGTCTTTGGTCATTGAGTCACTTCAGGACATTTGAGTTGTTGCCATTTTTTGCTACTATGAATCATGCTTCTGTGGCTATTATTGTACTTGTTTTTAATTAGATACAGATTTCCAGTTCTGTTTATTAGATACTTCAAAGTGGAACAGCAATTTTTTATCACTCTGTAGTTTACCCCTACCTTTCTAATTCTTTCACACTTGACTGTTTGGATTTACTCTCTTCTCAGATATAGTATGTTACAGATTGTCCTTTTGAGTGTCTACTAAGTACCTACATTCAGGCAGCAAAATATTGCTGTTTGGTGTGATCACAACTAGGTTACTGTTCATGATGATTTTCTTACAGGACACGACCATGGTTCTGAGGACAGGTTTTGGGGAGGAAAATCCAGGTTTGTTCACTTCAGCTTGAGGTATCCATTTTTGGAAATGTCCAGTACAAAAATAGGTGCCTTTGTCACTCAGTTAAGAGGTTAAAACAGGACCAGGGACGTAGCTCAGTGGCACGATGCCTGCCTGGTGAGCATGAGGTCATGAGTTCGATTCCCGATGCCAAAGCTAAAGCATCAGTCTCTCTGGTATTTGGTTTTACAAGACAATAGAACTGGATCATTAGCGTTGGTCTTGACAGTGATGGCAAGGAAATCTCCTTGGAATATGTTATGGTTTATGTTTCTGTGGCCCCACCAAGTATCATGTAACCCTGACATGGACACGGCCAAGTCTGGCGTTTGTGATTGGTTTGTTGTCTGGGCTGGGATTGGTGGTGTGAGTGCTGCATCCGCCCAGGGGTGGAGCCAACATACAGTGTAAGGGTGGGAAGAAGTCGGGTCTTCCCTTTCACGCCTTTCTGTTTTGTGGCCACCACAAATGCTGTCCCCCCGATGCCACACTGCCTTGGAGCCAGCTGAGTATGAACTGAAACTCCCAGGAACTGTAAGAAAGAAAGCTTTCCTTCTCTAATTTGGGGCAGCAGGTATTTTGTCTCAGCAATGAGAGAAAAGTAGCTCAGACAGAATAGTATAGGCTAAATCCTCATCTGAAGAAAATTGAGGTGAGATTTGAGA
>RJWM01038323.1:0-16829 GCA_004363535.1 Dasyprocta punctata | reverse complement strand
ATTTCATGGACTAGAGTACCTCACTGACCAGCTTGGACTACTTTGGCCCTCTTGACTATGTTGGTACATGCTCCATCCTTGTCAGCTAGGGGACCTAAAATCTATTTGAATCAAGGTTGCAGTTAAAACCCAGCCAGAGAACTTCTCTTCCTATGCTGAAAAGTGAAATCTCCTTGCTTTTTGATCGATTTGATGGATCATTTTGTTCTGCAGCTAGTTTTCAGTGTTTCAATTTTTTTCCAGTGTTTTAATTTGGTTATTTCTTTGGTTGGTTGATTGGTTAGTTGGTTGGTTGGTTTGTTGGTTGGTTGGTTGGTTGGTTGGTTGGTTGGTTGGCTGATCTGTGGGGCAAGTTACTGGGAACTGAACCCAGGACCTTTGCACTGAACTACATCTTCAGTTCTTTTTATTTTTTTATTTCAAGACAGGATCTAGCTTAGCAACTAAGTTTCCAAGGCTATATTCAAACCTGAAATTCTCCCATCTCAGCCTTCTAGAATGCTGGGATCACAGGTATACAGTACCATGCCCAGCTTGCAGTTAGTACTATTGTGGTGCTTCCTGGGTCACTGCCATTACAGAGATGTTTCCCTTTCACATGCCATGGAACAAACATTAGTCTTGCATTTTAGGAGTTCCATTTGGAAAAAAAAAAAAAGAGCTCAATTTGGTTGAAGCATCCAAAGAAAGAAAATTCAATCTACTGATTTAATATAGGTAAGTGAATGTTAAACTTTTTTAAAGTAAAGAAGATGGTAGCTTGAAGGAAGGAAGCTAAACCCCAGCCTGTGAGCCATTCAGAGCATGGATGGGAAAAGCCAAGATGGAAGCTAAATCCCTACCTGCAAGCCATTCAGAGCACAAATTCGGGAGAATGAAAAAGGAAGCTAAGCCTGTGAACTGGATGGCACGCAGGCTGGGGAAAGGAGAAATCACCTCCCCACTAACCTCTACCCCCACCCTCACTTCCACCGTGAGCCACCAGCCTGATTCAGAGGAACTGGATTGCTTGATTGACTTTGTAAGCCTAAAGCTGAGCAACTACCTAGAGGACAACAATATTCAATATAGTAACTATCATAGATTTCCTACTGTCTTATCACTGTTTCAATTCATTTTATTGCTCTGTTTTGTTCCCTTTAAAATTACTCAGAGAAGCCGGGCGTGGTGGCGCACGCGTTTAATCCCAGCACTCGGGAGGCGGAGGTAGGCGGAGCGTTGTGAGTTCAAGGCCAGCTTGGGCTACAACGCAAGTGCAAGGCCGGCCTGAGCTACATAGTGCGACCCTGCCTCAAAAAACCAGGGCCGGGAGTTTGGCTCAGTGCCTTAAGTGCCTGCCCTGGCAGGCGCGAGGTTCTGAGTTCAATCCCTGGTGCCACAAAAAAAAATAAAATAAAATAAAATTACTCAGAGAAAAAAATTACAGAGGGAAAAAAAACTGAACAAGTTAGTGGCATCCAAAATAGATATTGTGATGGTGAAATGGGAGGAAATGTCTAAAAACAGAAGGTGGTAGCCATTGTTAATTTCCTATTACCTTGTTTTGAATTCCTTTATTATTTTCATTGTTTTGTTTTTATTGGTTTTATTCTGTTCTGTTTTGTTTGATTTTATTATGTCTTATGGTGTGAACAGCTATTTTGAAAATAACATGAGGCATTATGGTAGCCATTGTTGATTTTCTGTTATCTTGTTTTGAAGTCCTGTATTGCTCTCATTCTTTTGTTTTGATTGGCTTTATTATGTTTCATTTTGTTTGGTTTTATCCTCTTTAAAATAAAATTAAAAAAAAGAAAATGGTAATTTAAGGCTCATGTGATACTAGTGATACCTGAGTTTGATTTCTTCATTGGGGTCAGGGTCTGAAACATTTTGTCAGGGATGAGGGTTAGGGAGGGCATAGAAGTATTCAAATGTTTTTCTCTGAAACTATTTTTCACCAAAACAAACCTCATAACACTTAACATGCAAGGTACTGAGGAAAGGAAGTAAGCAAATTGGGTTTTTTGTTCATTTGTTTCTCTACATGTGTACCTGTTCATTCATTATCTTGAACATTGCCTCCCATAAATGCTGTTTGTTGTTTTAGATTATATCTTGTCTACATAAGAAGCTGCTCTTTTCATAGAGAGACCTTGGAATCTAAAATCATCAAAACAACTCATTTATTTGTCTCTTGTTATGATCTCTTGTTTTGATAATAAAAAACCCTGTTACTTTCTCAAAAGAAAATATGGGTTTCAACAATCAGAGTTGTTTCTGGCAAAATGGAAGCTGGTGTGGGCAGGATCTTGGGGCCCATAAGCTTCTCCCTATTTCATCTTCCTATTCCACACTGAAGCTTTTTACAACATTTAGATTAATTCTAGGGATAAATTCTTCAGGTTCATTTGGGGTGCTCATAAAAAGACCAAAGGCTCATGAAGAACATAGCTTTGTTCCTAAAAAAAAAACCCAAGGATTCATCACATCCCAAATCCTTCTCAGATGGAGGTAGACCATCTTTGTTAAAATGATTGATCTGAAATGGGACAAACTATAGCATGAAATGCCTTTCAAAGGTAAGTGTGTCTGTCATCTAATTTTCCCTGGATTTCTTCCCAGAAAAGATACTGTTCAAATAAAATGGCTAAAATTCCAGGCAAATCCACACAAAATACTTGCTAAAAGTAAAGGGAGTATAGATATTATCAAGATGGCAGACTAAGCACTTCTGGACCTTCATTCGCCTATATAAAACCAAATAAACCATTAATAAAATAACTTTCTAGAAGCTCTGGAAACCAAAGATGTAAAGTGATCAAGAAAATGCTTAATCAAGAAAAAGTAACACTCAGTGGGGCATGGTGGTGAATGCCTGTAATCCCAGCATTCAAAAGGCTGAAGCAGAAGAATTGCAAGTTTGAGGCCATCCTAGGCTATGTAGCAGAACCCTGTCTCAAAAAAAGATAAAAAAAACAATATTCAAAATGACAGGAGAAAGAGAGAAGCCAGTTCACCCTTCCCTGAGTCAGCAGAAGCCATCCTGGGTCTGGAAGGAGTATAACAAGAAGTCAATTCACCTTTCCTGTAAGCCACACAAATGGTCCAGAGCCCAGGAAGAGAGAAACCAGTTTGCCCTACCTGTGAGCTGACTGACTCAAGAGCTGAGAATCAAGAACCACCCTGTCTTAGTTACTTTTCACTCATTGCTGTGACAAAATACCTGATGTCCAAAATTAGGGAAAGAAAGGTTTATTTCTTACAATTCTTGGAGGTTTCAGTCCATACTCAGGCTCCAAGGCAGTGTGGCATGGCAGAGCCACTATTCTTGGCTGCTACAACAGCAAGCTGAACCAGCAAGAGAGCAAAGACATGCCTTCCTCTCACCCTTACCCTGTATGGCAGCTCCACCCCTCAGTGGGTGCAACACTCATATTGCCAATCCCAGTGCTAGACAATAAACCAATCAAGAACACCAGACTCAGCAGCATCCATGTCATGATTACATGAGACTTGGTGGGGTCACAGGACCATACCCATAACACACCCCCACCATCCCCAGAAAGCAACCAGCTGGTTCGGAGGACAGGCTGAGTTGATAGCAACTAAGGTACAAAAACAACTAAATGCTTGTATTATTTGATTGACTTTGCAGGCCTAAGGCCAGTAGTCTGAGCATCTATTAGGCAAATAATAGTATGCAATATAGCAACTCTGGGGGATTTCCTTCTGTCTTGATTTTGAAATCCAATATTGTTCTCACTGTTTTGTTTTGCTCTGATTTGCTGTTTTGTTTTATTTCATGTTCTGGTTTGATTGGTTTTATTCTGTTTTGTTTTATTTGATTTTACTATGTCTAATGGTATGGACAACTACTGTGAAGATAACAAGATATATTATGGTAACCATTGTTGATTTCCTATTACCCTGTTTTAAAGTTCTGTACCATTTTCACTATTTTGTTTTGATTGGCTTTATTCTGCTTTATTTTGTTAGGCTTTATTCTCTTTAAAATTAAAAAAAAAAGACAGGAAATTTTATGACAATTTCACTTGCCTATGCCTCACCCTCTCCACAGCATGATGCATTGTGCTTGTGAGATGTCGTCCAATCTCTATTACCTTCCTCAAGCTATAAAGAGCCAAGTGGCAATTATTTCCAATGCTCATGTCCAGCCTGTGTGTGGGCTGCTCAAGAGACTGGTACAGTGTCTAGAAAGTGCAATAGAAAAATAAAATGAATGCTTAAAGTTTTTAAAATTTATTACAGTAAAAGACACATTGCCACCAGGGATTTAGCTCAGCAGCATAAGCACCTGCCTGGTGAGCATGAGGTTGTGAGTTCAATCCCCAGTACCAAAAAAAAAAAAAAAAGACATTGCCATTACTCTTACTTAAAATACTACCCCTCACTTTGAACACGCATATCCCATCGTTCTTTCCACTTTCTGAACCACTAACAGAAGCCCTCTTTTGTGAATGTCTTTCATTGTGTTGTTGTAGTTGCCTCAATGTCCTGGGACAATTCAAAATGTTTACCTGTTGTGGTTATTTTGACTTCAGGAAAGAGACAGAAGTCACATGGTGCCAGATTCAGTGAATAAGCCTGCCTTTCTGTTGGATGGCACTGAGCACAGCATTCGTGGTATTATTTTTTGTACCCCAATAAGACAGTCATGAAAGAGGACTTCCAGAACTGCTCCTGAAGAAGGCAAGAACAATGGGATAAGTGTCTTACTATAATCAAAGAGCTAAATGTAATAATATATACAGTATTAAGGATGATAGATAATCCAGATATTTTAAAGTACATGTGTCTAATAAAGTATAAATGCTATCTAAATAGTTATTGTACTATATCATTAAAGAAATAATAACAAAAGGAAAGTCTGCACAGACGTGGTTTTTTTAAATATTTTTGAACCACAATTTGCTGAACCTAAAAATGCAAAACACCTAAGGACATTTTCATTTATTTATATATCATTTTTCTGATTTCTTGTATAAACTTCCCTTGATATCTGCAGGGGCTTGGTTCTAGAACCTCCTGTGAAAACAAAATCTACAGAAGCTCAAGTCCTTTATAAAAAATAGCATAGAATTTATATATAACATATGCACATTGTGTTAGGTTTTTGTTCCTATGATCACAAACCTGACATAAATAATTTAAAGGAGGAAAAATTTATTCTGGCTCATGATTTTAGAGATTTCTATCCATGGTCCACTGGCTCTAAGGACTAAGCATCATGGTGGGGGTGTGAAGGAGCATACCTGCTTATGTCATGGCAGTCGAAAAGCAGAGACAAAGAGAAAAGGCCAAAGTGGAGGCAGGGATGTACCTTTCAAAGGCATGGCCCCAGTGACCTACTTCTCTAACAAGCCTCCACCTCCTAACAGAATATTCAACTATGAGTTTATCAATCCACTGATGAGGTTGGCACCCTCATGATCAAACTGCCTTCCAAAAGTTGCACCACTGGGATAGAACAAGAGTCGCAGTAGCAAACAAGCCCAGTCTGGGAACCAGCACATGCATGGGCCACCACCAGACTGGGAATAGCTAGGCCCAAGCCTCTCCCTGTGAGACAGCACCATTCACAAGCCAGCGTTAGAGAGAACAATGACTGCACCAGCAAACAAGCCCAGCCTGGGAACCAGTGCCATGCCCGGGCTGCAGCCGAACTGGGAACAGCCAGACCCCGGCCCCTTCCGACATGCGGGCTGGCAAACAAGAAGTACCAAGGCCATCACCCAACCCCAACCTCCGTAAGTGATCAGATTATCCAGAGAAACACAGGCTGTGTTGATAGCTATCAAGGTGAAATGCAATTGGTTGCCTGTGGTGCTTTAATGTTTCACTAACATTACAGGTCTAGCTGGGAATTTGGCTCAATGGCTTAGGCACCTGTCTGGCAGGAGCGAGGTTGTGAATTCAATCCCTGGTGCTGCAAAAAACAAAAAACAAACAAGCAGGTCTAGGGCCAGTGGTTCAGAGGATATCAGTACACAATGTGACATTAAGGGGGGATCTCCTTCTGAGGGTTGCAGCCATTGTTGATTCCCTATGGTCTTGTTTTGGAAGTCCTATATCATTTCCATTGTTTTGTTGGGTTGGGTATTATTCTTTTGTTTTGTTTAATTATGTTAAATCCCATGGCAGGGGAAGCTATTTCGAGGATAGCAAGATATATTATAGTAGCAATTTTGGATTTCCTATTGGCTTGTTTTGAAGTCCTTTATTGCATTCATTGTTCTGTCTTTATTATTTCTATTCTATTCTGTTCTGTTTGATATTTACTACGTCCAAAATTATCTGTAGTTGTTTTGAATATATCAAAAGGCATTATGATAACTACTATTGATTTCATAATGTTTTGAAGTCCTGTACCCATTACTCTGGTTTGTTTTGATTGGTTTTATTCTGTTATATCCTCTTTAAAATAAAATAAATAAATAAATAAAATAAAACAAAATGTTCCTCCACTGAACATGAGCCTCTGAAAGACCTTGCAGATTCAAAACGTAATGTACATCCACCTTGTAAATAGGTACACAATATTTAAAGGTCTGCTATGTGACATCAATAAGATGAAAAGTAGGTAGAGTTATAAAGAATTAGCAGCTTTATGTGTGATTGAAATTAAGTTAGTAGCAATATGAGACAGATTATAACTTAAAAATATTATATGCAATCCTCATAATGACCAACAAGAAAATATCCATGGAATATATAATATACAAAAGGAAATGTGAATGGAATGAAACATATGTCACTACCAAAACACAGAGAGCAAGAAAGTAAGAGAGCCAAAATGAGAGAGATAAAAAGAGAAAGGAGTGCAGTAATGGAGGAAAAGGGGGACCAAAAAAGCCATACGGTATGCAGAAAACAAATAGCAAAATGGCAAAAGTGTTTCCCTATCAATGGTCACTTTGAGTGTCAGTGGATTAAATCCCCCAATCAGGAGATATAGACTTGCACAATAGAGTGAAAAATAGGATCCAACTATATGCTGTCTACAAAAAATGCTCTTTAGATCTAATAGATTGAAAATGAAAGGAAAGAAAAACACATTTCATGAAAACAGTAACTAAAAGAGAGCGGTGTGTCTACAATAACATTTGAAAAATTTAGTTTGAGTCAAAAGAATCAAGAACATTATATGACAGTAAAAGAGCCAATTCACCAGGAATAATGGCAATTATAAACATAAATGCACTGAACTTCAGAACTCCAAAATACGAAAAGAAAATCTGGACAGAATTGAAGGGAAAAGTACCTCTATATTAATATTCTGAGACTTCAATACCCCTCTTTCTATTATTCAATAATGAATAGAACTATCAAGTGGGCTTAACTTACAAATACAGATCACTCAATAGTAGAACACACATTTTCTTACATATACATGGATAATTCTCCAGTGCATATCATATATTAGAACATAAAATGTCTTAATAAAGTTTTAAAAATTGAATTCTTACAAAGTGTATTTTCTAATCATAAAGCTAAAATCAGAAATCCACAGCAAAAGGAAAACTAAAAAAGTGATAAATGTATGAGAATTAAACAGTATACTCAAGCAGCACATGAGTCAAAGAAAATAGCTTTGGGTGATATAAAAATAAAAACGCAATGTAGAAAAACTAATGTGATATAGCCAAAGGTGTGTTCTAAGAGAGAAATTTAGAGCTATAAATACTTACATTAGAAAGAGAAAAGATCTCAAATCAACAACTCACTTTCCATCTTACGGAACTGGAAAAAGAAGAAAAAGACAATAACTTACCATTTCCTTAGTAGAAGGTTTCACTGCTAAATTCTATGAAACATTTAAAAAATCTATACTAATCTTTCTCAAACTCTTCTAAGAAAGTTGAAAGGATAGAAAACTTCCTAACTCATTCTGAGGTCAGCATTATCTTAATATCAAAGCCAGACTCTGCAAGAAAACTCAAACCAATATCCCCTCTGAGTATTGACACAAAAATTCTCAATAAAATACTAGAAAGCCAATTTCAGCATATTAAAAGGATTAAATGCCATTACTAAGTGAGATTTATTCCTGGAATGCAAGAATATTTCAATATTCAAAAACCAGTGTTCAGGGACTGGGAATTTAGCTCAGCGGCATAAGCGCCAGCCTGGCATGTGCAAGGTCGTGAGTTCGATTCTCAGTACAAAAAAAAAAAAAAAAAAGCCAATGTTCAATACAGAGCACCACCTTAACAGAATGGAGAAATAAAGCACATGTGTAGGACCCAAAACAATTTAAATTTTTTTAAAAGCTGGATATCTCACACTGATTTCAAAATTTACAGTAATCAAAAACAATGTGGTACTAACGTGAAGGCAGATATACCTACCAAGGAAGGAGAATACCTAGAAAGCCCAGAAATAAACTCTCACATGTATGACTGATTGAGTATCTTTTGTGGGGGACACTCAATCTATTACAGTGCAGAGAAAAAGAGAGTAAGATAAAGAATAAAAAGCTTTAATACAGGCATGGGAGAGTCATCACAGAGGACGTACTGGCTCTCCACAGACAAAGGACAGGGGTTGGCTTATATGTATTCTTCTTAGGGAGGGCTTTCAGTTAGCTGACTTTGATGGTGTTATGGATTAAAAACTGGTGGTCAATTTAACACCAGCTGAATTACATCAGCATGGTGTTGAGTGTATATGTCCCACCTGAAGAAAGTTGCCAGCATAAATAGAGACGTGGAGAAGAAGAGTGAGGCATTGTGGGTTCTCCTAAGTGTTGCTGTTTCAAGCCGTTGGTTCTCCTGAAGGATCTTGTCATGCTGGCTTCCCCAATATGGATTTGGCCATTATCATCGGAGCAGCTCAGGACCTCGTCGCTGAGAGTGGCTGTGGTTCACCTTGGGGGAGCTCTGCTCCTCACACTGAGCATCACTTCCTGGCTCCGGAGGGGAAAATGCGTGTTGTTTAATCTCCCGCAGAAGGCTGTCACGCGGGCTTCCTGGCATGTACTTGACTGTTCTCATTGCTGGAGGAGCTTGGGACCTCACTGTTGCTGAGAATGGCTGTGGCACTTTTCAGGGCAGCCCCGCTCCTTATTTTGAGCATGACTTCTTGGTTCCAGTGTAGAACCCTCAACTTACTGGCACAGCTCCTTCACTCCGCTGGCATAGACTTTCTAGCTTCCACCGCTGACCTTTGGCTTCCCCAGCGCAGATTCATAAAATAGACTGGCACAAGTCCTTATTGTGGGCTCTTAGATTTCCAGCTGGATTTGTGGGAGGCATTGTCATGGGCTCTGGGTCATTAGCTGGACTCATGCAGGACATTGCTGTGGGATCCAGGCCCTTGACTGAATATTCTGGGTCTTTAGTGTTGTGGACAGATTTTCCTGCACTTTCTTGTGCTTAATTCTGGGTGACCATCATAAAACAGTACATAAATTCCATGTCCTGTATGCAGTTGTTCTCCCTGTAACCCCTAACTACAACAGATGGATTAGTGTTATGTGTTAGCAGGGGACTGGGGAATCTTTGGGCATGTGGGAAGAACAGGCAGGGTGTGGGAGAAAGAACACTGATAAGATATCTTTTGTGGTTTTTGTAACTTTGAACTTCCACCACGATGACTGAGTAGACCCGTGCAGGGGGAGCCCTATCAATGGCCAAACAATATTTTAACAGGGTGCTAAACCACTCAGTAGGAAAATGACAACGTTTGTCATGAATGTGCCTACACTGCTGATTGGACACTAGTTTAACAATGATCAATCAAAAAATGAGCAAAGGCAGATTTTTACCCTAAAAAGATGGTTTCAAAATTAAGGTAAGTGGTTACATGGCAAACTGTGGGGTGAAAGCTCCTGTTATAGTTTGAATCTGAAGTGTCCCCACCACCACCAAAGTCTCCCATGTTAAAGGCTTAGTCCCGAGTCCATGGCACTACTGAGAGATGGTAGACAAACCAGGAAGCAGGGCTTAGAAGAAGGACATTAACTCATATGGGAGAGAGGGTGTCCTTGAGGGGTGTATTGGGATCCCAACCTCTTCTTTCTGTTTCCTAGTGGCCATGGGGTAAGCAACTCCTCTACCACTCACTCCCTGGCATGATGGTCTGTCTTGCCACAGGCCCAAATGCAATGGAGCCAACCAACCATAGCCTGAAACTTCTGAAACTATGAGCCGAACTAAACCTTCACTCCTTTTAAGCTTATTTTCTCAAATCCTTTGTCACAGCAACAAAAAACTGACCAGCACAATTCCACTGTAGTTAGAATGGAGACATGTCATGTGTGAAAACTGAGTCATCACTCAATCCACAACAATAAAAGAATCCTGATAGTAAAAGAAAAAAATACTGATTCACACTTCAACTCAAGTTCATTCTATATATGGCAATGTGGTTTCCACAAAACTCCACTTTCTACCACCTTAAATTAACTTTGTCAATAATGTATTTTTCTAATTAGTTTATTTTTTTTGTATTTTTATTAAAAAATGAAAGTTCTTGTCCAACCATCCTTATGGGCCATCTGTCTATCTTTCATCAGGTCGCTCAAGTTAGTGAAGAAGAAAAGACAAAAGGCCCAAGTCTGAGGCAAAAAAAATAATAGAAAATAAAATTTTCCCTTCAGTAGAGGGATAGATGAGAGTATAGGAGGGTTGGATGGGAATGGGCAGGGAAAGAATAAGAACCTTCAACCTCCCGAGCCACAGTCAGACCCATTTTGAGGCCGCTTCCATTCAATGTGCTTGGCATGAATTTCCCAACTCCTCAGTGAAAAAGGGTAACTGGAGCCTAGGATGAGTCCAAGCTGCTGGGGGGAAGAAACAAAGATCTTTCTTCCCTCTGCTCTCGGAGGTTTCAGGTCATGGTCAGGGCAACCTTCAGTGTGAGGGTGGAGGTAGAAGAGGAGCTGCCAGGAGGGATGAAAATGGGGGATCCGAGGTAGGCGTAGGGTGCAGGTATAGAAACTGAGAGTTCAGACCCCCTATTCCAGAGTATCACGCCTTGGGGGGGCCCTCAATCACATCCTCATTTCTAGATTTCTCTTTTTAATTTGAAATTCATTTTGATTTTTTTCCTTTTTACATGAATAAAAGCCTTGAACTTAAGGAACATGTAAAACATTTACTATTTATACTTGTTTCTACTTAGGCCAATACCATTATTAATAAAACTATTTCTATTGTTTTAAATGACAGGAAAAGGACATATGAAGATTTTGTAACCAGTGTGGAAATCAGTGGGCAGTTAGTGATTCAGGTACAATATTTATAATTGCATTATTAGATTTGAAACTCCTTTAAATTTGAAGAGAGTGGATTTAACTGACAAGGAAACATGTGAGAAGCAATGGAAATGTATTGTAAATGTCAGCATCATGTTTGATCATACCAAGGTGACCTTAAAATGCCATCTTATCCACTTTAATTTAACAAGGCTGATTTTCTAAAATATCAAATATTTGATATAACCAAGAATATATATTGAACTACTGGAACAAATAGCTAGAAGATATTTCAGTTGTCCCACTTGAAAAAACTTGAAAAAGCAAGATGTAGGCAAACTCTTCTCGATGCGGGGAGTCGTCCTCAGTGGAAAGATTTCTCTTTCTTCTTCATTGAAAGCCAGCAAACCAACCTTACCCAACTTTAAAGAATATTTTTCCTTACTGAATTTAATCCAAGGGTCCCTGTCCCCTCCAAGAATCTACCACCAACATGTTCTTCCTTTATTCAGACATCAGGGCTCTTCCTTTTATAAAATGCAATTTCCCTAGGAAGAACCGACACATTAAGCCCCTAAAATCTTAATAGGAAAGTATTGATCAAATCACTTTCTTCCTGGAAAGGACAGGCAGGCTGGATATATAAGAACAGAAAGAAGAGTTAAAATTAAATAAATGTAATTTTTTTTAAAGTATCATTTGTTGTGAGCTAATTTCTTGCCAACTACTGTAAGGGCTTTATGTACAGTCTCTAATCCCTGAAAATCTTCAAGAATGGTTTTATTTGTCCATTTTACAAATGAGGAAACTGAAGGAGAAAATCAAAATAACTTACCCAGTCACACAACCACTAAGAATGAGCCAGGATTTGAACATGTATCTGATCCAAAACCTGCACTGTCTCCCCTCCAGCAGCTGTGTGCACATATGAAGACAACAGAGTCAGACTGACTGTTAAGCACTATAAATAAATTTCTTCTGTATCACAGCTTTGCTGAGAACAAATTCCAGTTGAGATGCCAATCCTGATCACCTGACTTCATCCTGGAAATTATGTCTAAAATAAGGTTCAATCACTGAGTAGAAATTTCTCAACATTATCAGCCAGGTATGGTGGCACATGCCTGTAATCTCAGCACCTGGGGAGACTGAGGCAGGCGAACTGCTGCAAGTTAGAGGCCAGCCTAGGCTACCTAGTGAGTTCAAGGTAAGCCAGAACTACATAGCAAGATAAAGACAGAAGCAGAGTTGGGAATAAAAAAGTTAAACAGCAATGAAGTTTCATCAAAACTCACCCAAGACCAGGAAAACTCTGAGTTGTAAATGGTCCTTCAGTATTGTGGCCTGGTAGGGTGGGCAGAAATGCCCTGTAGCCCTGTCATGATCTGTTACTAGATGTGTGCTGCCTTTGAAAGGACAAGATGGCTCTCTAAAGATGAGGAACCCACTGAAGGAGCTGATTCTTGGATGTTGTTTGCTGACAACAGACCCAGGAGCTGAAGAAGCAAGTCTGTCTTTGAAGGAGGATCTGGGAGGCAAATCTCAGTATTCACCACAGTCCACACTTTGCATTATTCAGATCCATTCTTCAATTTTGTTCAAGGAGCTGCTCCAAGATGCCTGCAGGGCTCCCTGGGGAAACATAAATGGTGGAGGGAGCTGAGTGTGATGGCACACACCTGCAATTCCAGTACTAGGGAGGCTAAGGCAACAGGATTGTCTTGAGTTCAAGGTTAGCCGTGGCTACATAGTGAGTTCAAGGCCAGACTGAATACACAGTGAGACCCTGTTTCAAAAAGGGTTGGAAGGGGAGGGTCTGGTGATGTAGCTCAGTGGAAAAGCCCTGAGCTCAATTCCCAGCACTGAAAAAAAAAATGGAGTGTAGTGGAATGAACAGCAGAATTTACCCCTGCAGCTGGAGGCCACAGCTAACTAATACTTATCACACCCTCCTTCCACCATTTTACACTCAGTTGCCACCTATGCTGGTCTAAGTGGTCACTTGGGTGGCAGGACACAGGCTTTCATCTCTGGAGGGACTGAGTTCCTGGTAATCATATCTGTTTCAGACCAGAACTGCTGTATTTTTCCACTTAGCATCATACTTGACCACAAGAGTACCAAGTCTTGCATCTAATGGATCACCTAGGTACCACATTTATTTCATCTTGCCTTGTCATGGAAAAGTAGCCCTATTCTCTTCTGATACCAGTTTCAACTGCTTCCTCCAAGACTATGATTTCTCTCTTTGTCTTGTATTCTCAGGAACACAGGAGGTCAAGTGTTATATTTTATAGTTCAATTTACTTTCATCATTTTTTCCCACCACAGATAGACCCCTATATGGCAGCAGGGCTGCTTGCACCACAGCCTGGCCTGGCTTCGGGGTTGTTTCCTGTTCTGTGTACCACTTCATCTGACAGTATTGTGTACCACGTGGTATATGTGCCTCCTATTATATGGACAGCTATTATAGTGATATTTCCAGGTGTGGAAGAAACTTCTTCCAGAATCCAAGGGAATCTACCAAGCACTGGGTTTCCTCCTTCATGATAGGGTGCAATAATTTGAAAGTAAAGTGTCTTTTACTTTGGAAGGGATTTAAAGTAAAAGTGAGTATACCCTAGACCCCTTTTCCCCTAAAAACTTTACAGATGTGGCAGGTCTCTGAATCTTCATAGATTTTATTTCTTGTGCCTTGGGATGCATCCTCTAACATTCTAGCTACTTTTTACTCATTTACCCTGATTAGCATAATGTCATCAGTGTAATGGATTAATATGATATTCTGTAGGATGTCCAAATGGTCAAGATTTCTTTGGACTATATTACAACAAAGGGAAGAAGAGTATATCCCTAGCACTAGGTAATGCCTTCCTTTCCTCTTCATCCTGATTCAACATGGTAAGCATTTTAATGATTGGACCTGCTACTTTTTTGCCATGGGTTGGCTAGGCTCCACCAACCATCGATGATAAAGTCCTCATTGTTAACCAGATGGCAAGTAAACCAACTCCCAGACCTTTCCTAATTGCCTGTGTTGTAGGACTGCTTCCAATACCAACTGTCACAGGTTGAGTTCTTGGAAAACAGGTGCTGAAATTGAGTTTGACACTCAGAGTATATGTTAGGGATGAACGCCTATGAAAGGGAAGTTATGTCACTGGGACAAAATACCTGACATACACAAGGAGAAAAGGTTTGTTTTTGGCTCATGGTTTCAGACTGCTCAGTTCATGGTTGACCAGCTGCTAGATAGAAACAGCATGGCAGATGAAAGGGCCTCAACCTATTTCATCCAGGAAACAGAAAGCAAGAAGATCCAGAAAGAGATACTCTCCAAAGGCGTACTCCCATTGACCCACCTCCTCCAGACCCCCACTTCTTCACAGAACATTCAGCTATGAACTTTTCATTGGATTAATCCACTACTGAGCATAGCACCCCGCCATGACCCACTCACCTTGCAAAACCCATCTGTGAACATATGAGTCTTCTGCAGGTTATTCTAGATCTAAACTGTAATAAAAGGAGGGGAAGTAGAATGGGTCCCAGAAAGAGGCTGACTAGCTATGAAAGCCCTTTTAAACCCAATGGATATGTAGCACATATGCCCTATGTCGGACGATCACATGTTGGGCCAAATCAATCAGTCCTTTCCATCCTACCATGATCAGTTACTGCTGGCCACCATTGGCCTGAGAGACTTTCTGCAACTGAAGAAACTGAGAGAAGACTATGAACATCATTCTTAGGAGCTCCAGCAAAAAGTTCTTCCTGCAAACAGATCTGCCTAGTACATCTTCTAGACCACACAAGCATTACAGTACTACAAAAAAAAAGACAACTACTACACATAATATGACTAATTACGATGCTAAGTGAAAGCAGACAGACTCAAGAAAATCCAAGTCATGACGTTTTCACTTAACAATCTCTCAACATTATGGTGAAGATATAAAAGCAATATACATTCATTAGAAACTATACTTCAGTTGTTTTTTCAGTGATGGCCAAAGGAAAGACCTCTTAAAAGTAACAAGAAGCCTGAAAGTAACAATTCAACAGCTGCAAGAAAAACCCAAAGAAACATAACTTAAGAATAAAAGGTGTGAGTGAAAAAGCAGGGGTCAACACAAATGACATTAGAAGTCTATTTACAGAAATAATGTCAGAAAACTTCCCAAGCATGGGAAAAAGAAGTGACATTCAGGTAAGTGAAGCATATAGAACTCCAACTAGCCATAACCAAAGTAAGTCTACACCCAGACGTATAATAATCAAGATCCCAGAAATTCAGCACAAGAACAGAGTATTAAAAGCTGTTAGAGAAAAGAAACAAATCACCTATAGAGAAAAACAAATCAGAATCATAGCAGGCTTGCCAACACAAACCATCAAATCGAGACAAGTTTGGAGTGAAGTGTTTCAAATCCTGAAAGGAAACAACTTTCAACCCAGATTGATGTACCCTGCAAAACTGTCTTTCAAAATTGATGGAAAATAAGATACTTTCTTGATAAAGAAAACTAAAGGAATTCATGACCACCAAACCAACCCTACAGAGAGTGCTGAATGATATTCTAGAGAGAGATAAAGAAGACCATGGTTCCAGGAATAGCAGCAGAGGAGGACTGCCAAACAGGACAACTGAATGAAGGGGAAAAGTGGAGGGCCAACAGCAGGAGGATAGCTTGGCAGAGATGAACCAATGTATGCTGGTAGTGTAGATGGCCTCAATTCACCAATAAAAAGAAACACAGGGAGAGTGGATCGAGAAACAAGATCCATTAATATACTGTAAATAAGAAACACATTTAGCTGGGCATGGTGGCACACAACTTTAATCCCAGCACTCAGGAGGCTGAGGTATGCAGAGCACCATGAGTTTGAGGCCAGCTTGGGCTACAACGCAAGTGCAAGGCTGGCCTGAGCTACATAGTGTGACCCTGCCTCAAAAAACTAGGGCTGGAAGTTTGGTTCAGTGGCTTAAGCGCCTGTCTGGCAGGCATGAGGTTGTGAGTTTGAACCCCAGTGCTCCAAAAAAAAAAAAAAAAAAAAAGCACATTTAACTTGAAAGCAAATTCACAGACTGAAAATCAAAGGAGAGAAAACAATTGTTCCATGTGACAGGAAACCAGAAAAAAGCAAAGGTAACTTGCCCACCAACCGCAGAATGGATATGAAAGATATGGTATTTTCATACAATGGAAAGCTACCCAGCAATAAAGTAGGATAATCTTGAGGCTTTTGTAGGTAAATGGAGATCACATTCATGGGCAAAATCACTTGAACTCATATAGGTGAACCATAACATAAAAAACAGAAGGAATTAGTGGGATCCAAAAAGCACAATAGATACTATGAAAGTGATAGGGGAGGAAACACCCAGCAGGGGAAGGTGGTAACCACCGTTAATTGCTTATTGTCTTGTTTTGAACTCTTGTATCATTTTCATAATTTTGTTAGGTTTGGTCTTGTTCAGTCTTGTTTTGTTAGATTTTACTATGTCTGATGGTATGGGCAACTATTTTGAAGATAACAGGATGTATTATGGTAACTATTGTTGGTTTCCTATTATCTTGTTTTGAAGTCCTATAATGCTTTCATTTTTTTGTTCAGTTGGTTG
>RJWM01038322.1:0-16810 GCA_004363535.1 Dasyprocta punctata | reverse complement strand
CCCAAAAACTTACAACTTAGAAGATCACCAGTGATCACCTGAAGTTTGTGGAACACATTTTGACAGACATCATTCTAGGGCCAAATCCTCGTAAAGTCTGATCATCTGAACACTCTTCAACACATCCTAGCATTGGCAAGAAGCACCTGTGTACTGGCTCACTCTGGTGACCTCCCCAGGCAAAAGAGCAGCCACTGAGCGAGATCCCTCCTCTGTCCGTGGCCTTCCCCTCAGTTTCCCCACACAGCTCCATCAGTTTCCAACAGCCACAAGGACAGAGTGGATCAGGGGCTCAGGTGGCCCCCACTGAGAGGTGGTCATAGCCCCCACTCTGGTTAACAGTCTTCTCCCAGTTCCAGGCCTCGGGCTGGCCAGGGTCCACCATGATGAGGAGTCCCGATGGCCCTCATTGTCCATGACTCAGATCCAGAGAAGACCTCAAACTTAGACATTTGGAAATCATTTCTATTCAAGTTATGTACACCTTTTGGGCATATTTTAATTTATTAGTACACATATTTGAAATATACCTTTTTATAATCATATCTTGGGGATTCTCATTTACTACATTTGGAACTTGAAAGAACTGAAGTGGCCAAGGCCTCTTTTGACCTGTAGCTGGTTGAGCAGTGGTTGTGCTGGGTCCCCTCCTGTGAGAACGCACCTTCTTCCCAGCCAGCAACGCTGACCAGTGCTGGAAGCCAGATTTACACAGTGCGATGTGTAGATGTTTTATTTCAATTTGAACTGAGACTCCCTAAAAGAAGCTCAAAGCTTCTACTGGCAGTGTTTTACTAGAAATGAGAATGACAAGGAAACATAGGACATCTCATGCCAAGTGCTCTGAATTCCACATTTAGGAGACAGATCTATACTTCTCATATCAACCTGGAGAATTCAGACATTGTCCTGGGAGCAATGGGATCTCAGTGAAAATAGATAAAGAGCAGCGACTTATTTAGTTTTGTATTTTAGAAAGATCATTGGTGATTAGTGGAGGGGCACTGGGACTTGCAACTTTAGTCCATGTCTTTTTAGGTATTAATTCCAAGTCAAGTCTTCTGTAACATGGCAAAGAGCCAGTCCTCAGGGTTCTCAGTTGGAGGGTTCATGAGTCAAATGGACTTTCTTGAGCAAGACACTCCAGTAGTCACACTGCATGCTCCCAAAGAGTGAAACCAGCTTGGGGCCAGCTGTCCTCACATGGGATGTATCTTTCTCCCTTGGGCCCAACTCAGGTAAGAGCAACAGAGCTAGGTAATCTCTAGGGACAGAGCAGGTCCAAAAAATGTAGGGGGACTTTCTCTCACTGGACAACTTGGGGGTCTGGTGTCTCATTTTCTGGGACAACCTGTCCATTTGCTTCCTCCATCATTTCCTTATACTGACGTTTGAAGAAGCCAGCCTGGGAGAGAGAGAAGAAAGTCAGGAAGTCCAGTAGGCAAGAGAAGACTTAACAAGCAAAGAGGGAAAGTCACCATTTCTAAACCTCCTATGTCCAAAGCACAGCGATGGAAACTTTTAGATCTTATATGATTTAGGCTCAAGCAAGATTCTGCGAACTATGAGGAGAATCATCTTCTCAATGAAAATATCAAGACCCAGAGTAGACCAGGCATTTACTTCACCAAAGAAAGAAAGAATTGTGATGGTATCAACATTCAAAAGCAGATCCGTGCTTTCCATTGTAGTCTACTGTCAAGTCGAAAACTGGAGAAGATAGAAAAGAAAGACAAAGAAATAGATGATAGGAGGCCTGAGAAGCAGATAGGAATGTATGAACATGGGGACCAACAGGGACTGGTGATATCATGGGCAGAGGGATTTTCTCACATGCCAGAAACTAGAGAGAATATGCATCTCTTTCCACAATGAGCTCTTTCTTACCCTGTAGAAAGAGTGGCATGAAATCCCAGTGACAGGGAAAGGATAAAGCACTCACCTTATATAGTGAGGCCGTGATGAGAGCCAGCAGCAGCAGACCTCCCACACTGCTGCCCACGATGAGGGAGATGGGGTTATGGACCTCATACTTCTCCAGCGTTGTCTTCATCTGGAGTGGAGGTGACCCCACCGGTAAGTATCAGGCCTCTCATTGTCCCAGACTCCTCCAGATTCCCCAGCTTTCCGCTCCCACTCCTCCCTTCCCCAGCCCCTGCTCCAAGTACTGACAGCAAGGAGCACTCAGGTGCTTGGGGACAACTGTCCTGCCCAGGGACCTTCATCCCTCCTCCCTCTGGGCTTGCAGAGGCCCAGCCAACACACACATGCAGCATCCAGAGCCCTCTGACCAGCCTGGCCACTGCCTAGCACGCAGTCGCTACCTGGGCTCTCAGAAATGCCTCCTGCCCTGGAAGCTGGGAATACATGGACCTGTTGAATGTGATTTCAGCCACACTGACGACCAACACCTTCTTCTGCAGTGTCTGCAAAGGAGGAGGGGGAATGTGGGGCATGGGCTCGGGGGAAGCTCAGGGTTTAGGAAATGTCCCGGCCTGAGGAAGGCACAGACCCATTGAGTATAAGATGGGGCTGGGGGAGGAGCCCTGTTGTTGGGCCACACACCTGGCTGACCCAGCTGAAGCTAAGGTTGCCCTTCAGGATGAAGTCAAACTCCTCCTGGATGCCAAAGGAGGGGACGTCACAGCGAAACCTCAGGCAGTCAGCGATGGTGCAGTCCTAGGGACAGAGAAGTAGTATGTGGCCAGAGGAAGTTGAGTGTGAAGGTGAAAAACAACATTCAACTCTGCAGCTCAAGGGAAGCAGTTATATGTGGCACACAAGGCTGCACAGCAAGCGTCCTTCAAGATACAGTATGATTCCTGAATCAAATTCCTCCAACATGAGGTTCACAGGAGGGAGCAGACCCCAGCCCTCCTCACCAGCTCAGGGTTCTTCTGCATGTAAGTCTGGAAGTCAGTCTCCGTGGGAATCAGTTGCTCTGAGGAGCACTGGATGGATGGGTTCTAGGAGAAAACATGGAGGGAACAAGCATCTCAGTTTTTTTTTTTTTTTTTTTTTTTGCGTCTCAGTTTGGACATAGCTGATTCGTGGGGGACACAGGGCACCCAGGAGAAGGGCGTTAGTGCAGAAACCGTGCAGTCATTGAGCACTGCTACCTGGGGGTGGGAGACCTCCACCTCCGTCCACACAGCTGCTCCATTCAGCCCCACAGGCACCCAGAAGTTGACGGTGACAGGGAAGTCCCTCTGACCCAGGTTATTCACCTGCGCACAGAGAGGGAATGAGAGGGCTGGGCCCACACCAAACTCCCAGCTCACAGCCTGAGCTCGTCAGGCCCTGCCACTTGCCTGGTATCTGTGCATGGCCACACCGCCTCCCTTCTCCTCAGAAGCTGAGAAGTTGAGGTACTTGACTGACTCCTCCTGGCTGGAGAGAGAAGAGGCAGGAAAGGATGTAAAGTCCCATGGGGTCTCTCAAGGGGGCCCTGGATCTGGCGCCATGAATGGGTGGTCAGTGGGGCCTTGGGGTGACATGGGAAGAGGCCTATGGTTCCGGTGGGGGAAAGAGGGTTGAGGGAGCCAGGTTAGGTGCTTTCAGAAGCTGCCCACAGACAGGGCTGCTGCGGCTTGGCAGGGGCACTGGGAAAGGAGCCAAGAGTCACGCGGCTGACTGACTGGACAAAGGGGCCACAGCCTGCCCGCTCTGCACTTCATTTTTCCTTTCAGTTCCTCATGGACATTCAGGGTGCTGAGATGTGTGAGGAACACAGCAAAAGTTTGGGAAGCCTGAGGTGAACACTGCTGACTGCATTGCCTCTGGAGCACAGCCCGGACCGGGACTCCCACAAGCCTTCCCTGGGGCCCTGCTCTCCTGGTCCTTGGCTTTTGCTACCCTGGGGCTTGGAGCTGAGGGGGACAACAGACTCTTCACAGGGTCTCGGTATCACACCACCTCCTGAAACCTACTTGGGCCCACGCCTAGACATGAAGTAGCCAGCTAGGACCTTCATATGGTGGTTGTTCACCGCGGTGTCCCTCATTGCCCTATTTCTCAGGGACTTGTCCTTTGCCTCATAGTCCAGATCCCAGCCTCTTCTACTTTGAAGTCTCAATCTTTCCTCTCTCAAAATGCTCCAGACTGGCACCTAGGACCCCTCTGAGTACCTATCCACACAGTCACATCTGCAGAATGTGGCCAAGCTAGACAGTCACACATGGCTAGAGGTGGCATGCCCCACGAGAAGGTGTAAGAACCCCAGTGCAGAGCCCAGCAAACATGCCCTGAGTATGCACCCGCTGGGTGCAAATACAAAGAAGCGTGTGAAATGCTAAAGCTGAAAAGAGCACCTAACAAGAGATGTCCCAGGGGAGCAGGGGTTTATTTTGGTTTTGATTACAGAGATCCTCAATAAACTCTTGTCAGATGTCAAATGAATTTACAGGAAGTCACCAAAACACTGTGCCTGGCACATAATGGATGCCACTTGAGAACATACTCATCAGTGAAATAAATAAGACACATGTGTAAACATCATATTTCATTAATGTGAGAAGCTGAAGGAAAAAACATATGTATATGTATATAAAAAATAAAATAGTAAGCCAGGCATGGGGTGCACACCTTTAATCCCAGCACTCGGGAGGCTGAGGTAGGAGGATCATTGTGAGTTCAAGACCAGCCTGGGCTACAAAGTGAGTTCAAGGCTAGCCTGAACTGCGTAGTGAGGCCCTGTCTCAAAAAATAGGGCCAGGGATTTAGCTCAGGGGCGTAAGTAAGTGCCTGGCAGGTGTGAGGTTGTGAGTTCAACCCCAGTGCCAAAAATAAATAAAAATAAAAAATAAATAAAGATCATTAGACTACCGATTTCTTTGAGTTCACTGAAGAGAATGGGTTGTGTGGTATTGTTTGGACAACTGAATGCAGATGTCCTGTGCCGTGGGTGAATGATTTGGGGATGACAATGCGCAATGTTGCCCCCTGAATGATGTGTTTTGAAATTTTTTTTAGTTTTTTTTCCTTATTCTTCTTTTTCTTCTATTTTTTTAATACTTGAAATAAAATGAATTTGGAAAAACTAAAAACAAAAGAAAGGTATCTGCTCAAACTCTTGGCTACTTATTAGTTTTAAATTCCTCATCTAATCCACCATGGGTGGCATTTTAAGGCCCTTCATCCAGTTTCTCCCTGATACCCAGCCTCTGCAGCAGGCAATCACCTGTCCCTCCTCTTGCCAAAGGGACAAAGATAAAGAAGATTCTAAAGCCCCACAGGGTATAAATCTGTTCCTTGCAAGAAACTGTCTGGCACAAACGTCAAGAGCCACTCTGGCCAGGCGTGGTGGCTCATGCCTGTAGTCCCGGCACTTGGGAGACTGAGACAGGAGCACTGCCACAAGTTTGAGGTCAGCCTGGGCTGTATGGTGAGACCCTATCTCAAACCCTGCCCCCTAAAAAGAAGAGCAATTCTAAAAGAATCGCTTTGGGGAAACCCAGTGCTGTAGAGTCTTCAGTAGTTGAGATGCCCCCTTACAGGAGGCCCTTGCTTCCTCTTCCCACTGCTATAGCCTGCATCTTGAGTGCCACTGAAGGCCCATGTGTTAGGGGCTTGGTCTTCAGGGTGTTGCTACAGGGAGGTGATGAACCCTAAAGAAGGTGGGGCCAGGTGGGAGGTCCTTTGGTCACTGGGAGATATGACACTAAAGGACACCTGCAACCACAGACCCTTCTTCTTCTTCTTCTTCTTCTTCTTCTTCTTCTTCTTCTTCTTCTTCTTCTTCTTCTTCTTCTTCTTCTTCTTCTTCTTCTTCTTCTTCTTCTTCTTCTTTTTTCTCTCTGGCCTTGAGGTGAGCCATTCTGCTCCACCACACATTCCTGCCATGATGTGCTGCCTCACCACAGGCCCACAGCAATGGGACCAACTGAACGTGAACTGGCACTTCTAAATGGTGAACCAAAGTAAACCTTTTCTCTCTGTAAACTGATTATGTCAGATTTTCGTTACAGTGATAGAAAGCTGATGAACACACCCACAACTTCCCGGGGTACAGAAACACATCCAAAGGTGCCACCCTTGATGAGATTTGGGCTTGGGTCATGGTAACATTGTTTCCCAGTGAAGCTGTGGGAACCTCAAAGACCAAAATGCATTTCATATGTCCGGGAAACCCAAGGGAATCTTGGGTTCTGAGACTTACAACCTCTGTTAATTGTAGGTTATAATGATAATGCTATCACAATTTCTACTACTTATTCCACAGTAAACACCCACTGACTCATAAGCACTGCTGGAAGGATCACCTACCACTTGAAAGGATGACAAATAAATCTAAAATAAGCCAACTGCTGCATGAGGTGAGAGACCTCCCTCCCCCCAGTCAGAATGATGGCAAAGCGCCAGTGGGGTACCTGCTGATCACAGCGTAGACGGCGTACTTCACCGGGAGCTCCAGCTGGAAGGTGGTCTTGCTGGTCCTGGGAGTGTTATTCTCACTGGAAAATGAGGAAAGCCTGGTTGCCAAGGGCCACAGAGAAGGAGGGTGGAGTGTGAGGCTGAGGGAGGGTCCCGCTCACCTGCTCACATTGGCTGTCACAAGCAGACGATTTCCCAGCACAGCTTTGGGGGAGACATCAAAGGTGACCAAAAAGGCGAGCTGAGGACAAGGGAGGAACAGAGAGGTCACAGAGGAGTACAGCGGGACGGGGCAGGGGACCGGGGTTGGGCAGAGGCCAGGCTGACCTGTGTGCCCCCACGGAGGATGAGGTGGTTGATGCTGCAGCGGGTGCTCCTATCACCCCAGTCCCCAGTGGGGGCGCTGTCACACGTCAGTCTCGGGGAGCGAAGCTGCTGCTGGTTCTAGGCAAAGACAGGAGGACAAAGACAGCAGGTATTTATTGACCAGTGTTCCAAAGAGACTCCGTGACATGGTGACACAGCTTCCTGGACTCTACCTTAAGGTTATGTTCGGAAAAGATCCTTAGACATTATCTGCTCAAATTTTCTCCAAGTGTAAAAATCTCATTTATTAGTTTCCTTCTTTTTATTTATTGTTATTTTAAAGACCTTTTATCATGGAAATTTTCAAACATACTCAAAAGTAGAGACTACAAAATCAACCCCCAGGTATCTATCACTCAGCTGAAGATATTAGCAATTTTCAACACTTGTTTTATTCAGTTATTCTACACTTTCCTTTTCCTGAATAATTTAAAGCATATTCCAGATATCATATCATTTAATGCAGGTATACAAAAATGTATACCGCCAATGAATAAAAATACTTTTAAAATATAACCACGCGACTCAAAAAACTACAGCCAACAGAATTAACAATAACTCCTTAATATACTGATTGTTTCCTGGATGGTCTCTGAGTGTATTTTTTACTGCTCACTTGCTAAAATCAATATCCAACAAAGGTCACAAACAGTTCTCAGTTGATGTATCTAGGAGGACTTTAATGACAAGGTGATCATTCCCTACACATGGGAGGTTGCTTTTCAAGATGTGTTTTTTCATATGTTAACTAAGATAGCCTCCCACTGGGAATAAGACATGGCAGATATAACAAACAAATATGGGTGGGCCTAGATTAGAACTCCACTTCAAATAAATGAGAGCAAAAAGACATTTTGAGACAATTAAGGAAATTGGACTATGATCTAAACACCAAGGAATCCTTCAATCCTTGGGGTAAAATAATGGTTCTGAGGTCATGTAAGATGTCTCCAATGTTCAGAATTGTAGAGTGAAATAGGAATGAGATGTGCTTGTTCACATACTCATTCACATCAACAGGTGCTTTCATTCTGCCACAGGGAAGTTGTTGGAAACTATGCAGCTCACAAAGATGAAATATTTCTATCTGGTTCTTCATAGAAAAACTTTGTCAAGTCCCAATTCAGAGTAGCCAATAAATTTGACTCTACATAATAATGTTTAAAATGTTTCAAGATTGGGACACTTTTTCCTTTGAAAAAGGGTTCTTGACATGATATGGCATATAAAGAAATTTATGGCGGGGTACCCTCCTCTCCACATTACTGGCCTCCAGAAACTCATTTTTGGTAGTCAATGTCTTTAAAATGTGAGACTCAAAGTTGAACACCCTATGGGCAGAGACAAGCCCCAGACAGCACCACCATGTCCCCCCGAGACCAGCCTAGACTTTTGGCCTGTTACAGCTGCTAAGCAATGGCCACCCAGTCTGAGTTTCAAACCTAGCACAGATCTATCTGTACTGATTCCTAGCCCACCAGAGGCAATACCTGGTGTCCTACCAGGCGTCGATAGGACAGCCCTTCTGGGTAGAAGAAGGTAACTGTGGTTCCATAAGAGTCTTCACCATCATTGGACACCATCACTTCTGCGTTCAGTTCCAGGTTGCTCCCCACCACAAGAGTCTTCAAGCTGGGCATTGGGGTAGGAGGGGATGAGTCTGTGACTACGGCTGGAAATGGGCTGGAGTAAAGCATGGGGTGGGGAGATAGGAGACAGGGGGCTGCATACTTGGGTTCTGAGTCCCAGGTCCTAGAAGGGAGGTGGGACCCCACGGCAGATCTAAGCAAGTAGATGCTTACCCCGAGAAGCCAAAGGTGATGGCAAGGTCATCCTGGCAGATGTGGTCAGCTCCACAGTTCTTCTCAAAGGGGAGCTGAGAGAAGGGCCATGCAAGGTTTGCCCGAGACCCAGCGCTACCTGATGAAACCCCCTCAGAGGGTCCTGAACCCTGCACTCACAAAGGCCGTGAAGTACGTCTGAGCATCTGAGGCCAACACAGGTTGGAGCCCTCCGAGGGAAGGGATGGGATTGCCCTCCAGAGAGAAGATGAGGCGCAAAGTAATGGGGGTCACTGAGTCCTCCACACAGTCCTAGAGTACATGCATTGAAGGGGAGAGTATTAAGGAAAGCCCCAGGCAAATGCTTGCCTGCACTCAGTAAGCATCTGTTGGGATTATCCTGCCACGCAGACTCTGCTCTGTCTTCCTATGTTCAGGTTCCCTCATTTTCCTCAATATCTTCCCAACCCGCCCTCCTGATGTCCCAGTGGGCACCGACAGTTTTGCTGCCCGCTGTGGGCCCAGCCCCTACATAGAGCCTGTCTCAGAGGAGCAAGGCCATCATAACTGTGTGCCCAGTGCATTCCTGAAAGAATCTCAACCTGCGGCACCAAACTCACAAGCAGCCCCATTCCCTTTCCTGAAATCCAGCTGTGTAACCTCTGGCCATTGCAGCCAACCTTGCTCGGTCCATTCACTCACTCAGCTACCATGCATTGAGCAGCACCTGCATGCCAGGCCCTGTGCTCACGCCGAGCCCCAGAGAGCCCCAGAGCTCTGGTCCTTCGCTGCCCAGCCCACTGCCAGCCTCCCAATGGCCTCCGCCCACCTCCAGCTGAGGCTGCCTTACCGGGAGAAGCAACTGCACAGTCTCACAGCGCTGGCTCAGCTTAAAGACTTGGACTCGAGTCAGAGTCCGGTTATTTGTCTCCTGGAAGATGGCGCGGGGACTCAGGCGGCCAGGGTCAAGGGTAAGTTCGAAGGTCACAGAGCTCTGCAGGTTACCTAGAAAGGAATGCAGTGCACGGGGAAGATGGAGAAGCAGGGAGGGGAAGACAGAGAGAGACAGAGAGACTCCCCAGGTGAGGAAGGGCCAAGCAGGAGAAAGGAATCCTGAGTTGGAGGACCAAAGGTCAGGGTGTCCAGGGTTGGGGAAGGACTCACCTCCTTGACTCTTGGTACTTTCATAAATATCAAAGCAGACAATGGCACCACCCAGGTCCTGGGTAAAGGCCTCCTGCTCCTGACACTCAAACATAGACCTGGGGATCTCTGCACGTGTGAAGCGCATGGTCACCCTCACCCTGAGGACAGGTCTTGTCCTGTGGGGACAACACTGAGCTAAGGCCAGGCTCTAGGCCCTGGCAACACAACTGGAGAGGGGAAATGGGTGGGTGTCCTATGTGGACCTCGAGTCACATAAGGAGCATCAGAAGTGGCTGCTCTCACCTGAGCAGTAGCACACGTCCCTGGGACCCCACAGCCAGATCCACTAGTCCATCCAGCGTGAGGTCCTGGCCACCACTCAGGGACTGTCCAAAGTGCTGGAGCCCGGGCAAAAGCTGGGAGCCTGCGACCCTCTGTCCAGAAGAGAAAGCAAGTTATGCTGGGTGTTGGGGGAGGAATTGGGCTGTGATCTACGTGTGGTGAAGTACTGGAAGTGTGGTCCCCAGTGAGCTGGATCTTTGAAGAAAGGGAGTCCAGTGGAAGGTGATTGGATGACTGAGGGCATTGACCTCAGGAGGGATTAAATGTGGTAGTTCTGATGTGATTCTGGTTATTTCTAGAGAGCTATAAAAGAATGAGACTGACAGTTGAACAAGGTAGTGAGTGCCTGCAATCTCAGCTACCCAGAAGGTTGAGCCAGGAGAACTGCAAGTTCAAGGCCAGCCTGGGCAATTAAGTGAGATCCCATCTCAAAAATTTAAAAAGGAGAATGATTTTTAAAAGAGCTGGGAATGTAGCTCAGTACTGCCCTCTCCAAAAGAAAAAAAGAGCAAGGCAAGCCCGGCCTCTTCTTGCTCTCTGGCTTCTTGTCTCAACCTCTCCTTGTCACATACCCTCCCACCACGATGCCATCAACCATGGTGCGACACAGTAGAAGCCCTTGTGGAAGCCAGCATTATGCTGCTTATGAACTCACCAGCTGGGTGAGGCTGGTTCTATCGTGATCATTTTACACATAAAGGAACTGAGAAATAAGTAAGCTTTCCCAGTCACACATCGATATGGCAGAACTTCAGGAACCTTTCACGATGCTTTTTTTGTGTCAGGGAAATAACAACTTTCGTGAGATATCGTTCACATACCACGCTTTTCACCTCTGTAAGGTACACAACCCAACAGTGTTTAGCATGTTCACAGAATTGTGAAACCATGACCACAGTCAGTTTCAGAACACTGTCACGACTTCAAAAAGAGACCCCGTATCTGTTGGAGATCACCCTATGCCTTTCATTTCTTCTCATACCTAGCCCTAGGAAATCTCTAATCTACTTTCTGCCTCTATAGATTTGCATATTTTGGACATTTTGTACAAATGTGATCATATGGTTCTTTGTGACTGACTTCATTCACTTAGCATGCTTTCAAGGTTCTTTTATATTGCATCCTATATCTGCAACTCATTCTTCATCAGTTGATAGATATTTGGATTATTCTTATCTTGGCTATTATGAATAATGCTGCAAAGAACTTTCACATATAAGAGATTTTTTTGTGGTGAGCTGGGGGGGGCATTGTTTTATTTTGAGACAGTGTAGTTTAGGCTGGACTGGAACTCACTGTGTAGCTGAGGATGACCTCAGAGTTCTGGTGTTCCTCCTGCCTCAGCCTCCCCATTGCTGGGAACACAGGAATGTGCCACCACATAGCCAACTCATGTACAAATTTTTATGTGAATATATGTTTTTTATTTTGTAGTAGAATCGCTGGATCATATGGCAACTCTATATTTAATCTTTTGAGTAACTGCTGACTGTTTTCCAAAACAGCCACGCCATTTTACATTCCCACTAGCAGTGCAGTAGAGTTCCATATCTTCACAACCTCACCAACACTTGTCACTATCAGTCTTTTTAATTCTAGCCACTATAGGAGATGCAAAACTGTATCTCGCTGTGGTTTTGATTTGCTGATGCCTGGTGACTAACGACGTTGAGATCTGTTCATGTGCTTTTTGGCCCTATGTTTATCTTCCTTGAGGAAATGTCTCTTCAAACCCTTTGCCTATTTTTTAGGTTGAGTTTCCTCAATTTTTTGCCAAGGAAAGTAGCCCTCTCTTCTCAAGTAACTTTGTTACTTTGAGTGTAGTGTTTCTCCCTAGACGGGCATTGGTGGGATCGCTGAGAGCAGGAATGGAATAAAATCATACAAGTTTACGAAGTTCTTTATGTACTATCTACAATTTTGAAGCTACTAGAAGAAAACCTAGCAAAAACATTTCAAGATTTTAGTACTGGCATCAAGTTTTCTGATTAGAGCACCAATCGCTGAGGAAATAATAGGAAAAATTGACAAACTGAATTACACCAAATTAAAAAGCTTCTGCATAGCAAAGGAAACAATCAATAGAGTAAAGAGACAACCTGAAGAATGGGAGAGAAATTTTGCTACATATTTCTCAGGTGTAAGATTAATACAGAACATATAAAGAACTTAGAAAATCTAACATCAAGTGAACAATTAATCCAGTCAATAATGAGCAAATAAGGTGGATAGGTAATTCTCAAAAAAAAGTACAAGTAGCCAATAAATGTATGAAAATAAGCTCGACACCATTACTCACTAGCAAAATAAAAGTCAAAACTACATTCAAGCCAAGTATAATCCTAACTCAGGCCTATAATCCTAGCAATGTGGGAGGCTGAGGCAGGAGAATTTCAAGTTCCATCCCAGCCTGGGCAACTTAACAACTTACTGAGACCCTGTCTTAAATTCCAAATTAAAAAGGCAAGAAGGGCAGCTGAGAATGTTGCTCAGTGTGAAGGCCCTGGTTCAATCCCTAGTACTACAAACAAACAAACAAACAAACAAACAAAAAGCATACACTGAGATTCCACTTCACCCCAGTCAGAATAGCTATTATCAAGAAAAAAATAAGTGCTAGTGAGAATTCAGGGGAAAAGCAACACTTATACACTGTCAGTGGGAATATAATACCACTGCTATGGAAAAGAGTATGGAAGTTCCTTAAAAAAACTAAATATAGACTTATTATATGGTATAGCTATACTACTCCAGGGTATGGACCCAAAGGAATCAAAGTGCCCATATAAAAAAGAACCCTGCATATCCAAGTTTATCCCAGCACTATTCACAATAGCCAAGACAGGGAATCAGCTTACATGCCCATGGGCCAATGAATAGACAAAGAAAATGAGTATGTATACACAGTGGAGTATTATTCAGCCATAAAAAGAACAAAATCCTGTCACTTCCAGGAACACAGATCAATCTGGAGATCACACATTAAGTGAAATAAGCTAGACTCAGAAAGGTACGTATTACATGTTTTCTCTCATATGTGAAATGTTGGGAGAAAAAAAGTTGACATGAAAATAGAAGAGGGCCTATCAAGAAGGAGAAGGGGATTAGACAGGTGTAGGTAACAGTAAGTAGTAGGGAGGGTGGATACAGTTAAAGTGTATTTGTGTGCATTATGGAAATGTTACAAGTGAGTCTGTTCATTTGAACAACTAATGTGCACTAATAATTATAATCTTTAAAATAAGGTAAAATAAAATATTTTTGTAAATCACATAGTATCAGAGAGATGAGGGGGTTAGTGAAGAGGCAGACAAGGCAGCTGGACCTGATCTGATGGGCAGTGGGGAGCCCAGAAGGCCTGAGGGAGCCCTGCATCACCGCTCCTGGTCTGTTACGAATCTTGGACAGGTCAAATCACATCTGTAAGATGGGTTTGCCAATGCCAGCTCTGTGCACCTTGCGAAGTTTCTGGGAGATGAAAAGGCCTGGGTGGAAGCTACTCAAATATCAACTCCCAGAACAAGCAGTGCATGGGCCACCTACGTTCTCAGTCACGCAAGGGTTACTCACTGCTTACAAAATGCCTGGTGCTGGGCAAGGAGGTAAAACAAGTAAAAAGGGAGGATTTGCCAGTTGACGGTGTGAAAGAGAGGGAGAAGCAAAGAGGAATATGTCACAGTGACAGGAAACAGCGATGGGATGGACCTCACCTGGCTGTGGGAGCGGCTGATGCCCTGACTTGAGACTCCATGAAACACGTAGACAGCACCCCGGTTCTCCTGTTCTCCAGGGGCCCCGATGGCCACGTCCGTCAGCTTGTCCCCATTCATGTCCCCCAGCACTGTCAGGGCTGCCCCAAAGCGGCCCCAGGGATGGCCCTGCTCCCCACGGAGAAGACCATCACATCGCCACTGAGACCTCTGTTGAACAAAACAGTGTCAGGCCCCAAAATAGGCAAACCGTCCACTCACCCCCAGAACCCCCCAACACAGGTCCCATCAGTACTCACCCCCTTGGGCAGGGGACACACGGACACCTGGCCCCCTCGGGTCGGCTCGTAGTAATGGGGGGCCCCGATGAGGACCAGATCAGTGCTGCCATCTCTGTCCACATCCACAGAGCAGAGGGAGGCCCCAAAGTAGGAGCCAACCTGAGCACAGAGCCACAAGTCATCCTGCCTGCCCCTGTCAGGGCCACCACCCCGGATCACCTCTCCCCGGGCACCAGAACCTGCCCCATGGTCCCAAGGGCCCCTCATCTTGTCCTTCTCAGCCCCTGGCCATCCTGCCCACCTCTCTGTACCAACCTGGGTCCCTGTGACCTCGGCTTGTGGCCTCCATTGCCTGGAAGTCTGGATGAAGATGATAACCTTCCCGATGTGCTGATGGCGAGGGGCCCCCAGGATCAGGCTCTGCACCCCCTTCCAAAGGGCCAGCTCGGTGGCGTAACCTTGGGGTCAGGGTGCGGCCTCAGCACGGGGCTTGCTGCCCCCGTGCGTGCAGTGCCCCTCTCGCCGTCCCCGTCCACCACCCTCTCTCACCCAGGTAAGAGTCCCTCATGTCCGCACGCTCCTGAGACATGTTGATGAACTTGGGTCTCCCATTTGGGGGATACAGGAAGGCACCTCCAGACCAGTCGAAGCTTCCCACAGCCCCCAGAACTGGTCCATCCTGAGAGGAAACGATTTCAAGGCTGAGCAGGCTGGAGCAAGAACCCAGAGAAATACCCGCACCTGACTCCACACACCCACCCAACACTCACCCTTGTCTTCCCTTCCCCCACCTCCTCCTTATCCTACATCATCGCCTGAAGCGACATCACTCACAGGGGTGAATGCAGCACTGAAGCCCTCCTGGGACATCTCCAGTTCAAAGGAACTACTGCTTACCATCCGGGTACCTGGGGAAGCAAGACATGATGCTTGGGTCTCCAGGGAGAAAGATGAGCTATGCCGGGTCCAAAGATTCTTAGGAAAATCTTAAGACTGGAGATCAAACTCTGCAGCAAGCATTAGTGCCTGACATGGGAGTCCAGGTTCAGGAAAAGAAAATCACTTGTAGCTGAGGCTTTCTGAAGTGCGTTGCTCAGTCTCTGACTTACCCTCGATGGCAAAGATCTTCTCCTTCAGCTGGTTTTGAGTAGCCTTCAAAGCATCAAAGTTCTCCACTTGAAATATGTATGAAGGACTCGATGCAATTGAATTTAATTCATTCCAGGAAGCCTCAGTTTGAAAAGCTGTTCCAACCTGTAATCAGCAGAGACTCACTCAGTGAAAATAATAAATGATGTGCCAATATGTCTGGGTGTTGATAGCCTCCAAGAATGCTGCCAGGGCAGTGTTATAACACAGAGGAGGAAAAGGAGGCTCAGACAGCATGCAGGAGTTTTAGGAAAAGAATCTTGGCTAGGGCAGAGCTGTCGTTCGAATACAGTAGGAGATGGGGAGCTGACTTTTTTTTTTTTTTTGTATCAGGAATCGATACAAAACCACACACTTACAGGCAGGAACTTGTACCACTGAGCTATGTCCCCAGAGCTGAGGATTTTTACCCAGAAAAGGGAAGTAGGCTTGAGAGGACGTGGTGGGTAGGCACCCCCCATGCGGCCCCATGCCCTACCCCAATTGCATAGCGGATGATGCCTGCTGCCTCAGCCATGGGGATGACATCCTTATAATCCAGTTTATCGCCTTCTTTATGCCCATCAGTGATGACAATCAAGATCTTAGTGGCGTCCCTGCGGGCTCCACTTAGGTCAATAAACAGTTGATTTCTGTCAGGAAAGAAGAGGGATCAGAGGTTGATGGGAAAGCAATACCAGCCTCTGCTACCTTTGTAAAAATGAAGACACGACCCTGCCTCTGGCAGGCCTCAGTGCCACTGCGAGGTCCCCAACTTGGCAAGGGGGGCACGGGCTGGATTTCAGTTTCTGCACAGCTCTTTCTCAGGGAGGCCGGTGAGGGCCCAAGAAGGAGCTGGGTGCCCAAGGGGAGCTGGGTGCCTGGGGACAGGACGGGGGAGTCCAGGCTCACATGACATTTCTGATGGCCGTGGCTGTGTGAGTGTATCCCCTTAGCTGCTGCACAGAGTTCAACAGGCTTAGAGGGTCTGAGCTGGAGACAAACTCATTGAAAGTGAAGTGTATCCAGAATCGGTTCGAGAACTGCATCAGAGAAAACTGGGAGACACACATAGGGCCAGGGGCTGAAGTTACTTCTCTGGGGCCCCCAGCACTTCCACAGCAAGTGTCCCCCACCCCAGCAATGCCCGGCAGACTTGGCTCCCTCCCCTGTGGGCACACCTGGGTGCTGGGTCTCTGGAACTGGCTCATCACAGACTTCACAAAGCTTATCATTTTGACAAAATCATTGTGACTGATGCTGCCGGAGCCATCGATCAGGAACACGATGTCCTGATCCTGCTTTGGGCACTCTAGAAAGAGAATTGGCCCCCTCCTTCAAGGGACACTGGCAAGAGCCCAGGGCCTCCTGGCCACAAGAACTTCCTCTCCCAGCACCCTTCTCCCACCGCAGTCCACACCAGGATCCCCTGCTTGTCAGGACTTCCCTAAACACCTGCCCCAAACATGGCCCCAAGTCGCCTCATGTCTCACAAAGAGGCTGCTATGACCAAGCTGCGTCACCCTGTTCAACCAACCTTGTTGATCGATTGAAAAAATAAAAATGTGAACATTATTCCCATGTAGATAAGAAGCTGAGGGTCCTCTTTGCACCTGGGCCATCTGTGACGACTCCCCTTTCCCTGAGCCCACCTGCCCCACACCTGCCAAGGAAAAGACCTGGC
>RJWM01038321.1:0-16815 GCA_004363535.1 Dasyprocta punctata | reverse complement strand
AAAAAGAAAAATGTTGAACATCTTGTCAAAAAATAAGTAATTGGCATTCTCCCATCCCACATTTAAGAAAATGGCACATGTAAAAGAATAAACACAAAAGAGCAATGAAATGGGGCACAGATAGGGTAGTGATTTTTGCAAAGTCATGGAACACATAAATTAATAAGTTTTAATTGACAAAACAAAGAAGAGGAATCTGCAGAAGTGATTTGTATGAGGAAGCTTCATAGAAAATGGGGGGTTATGAGAAGTCATCAAACTCTTGTCTCATATTCACTAAAACTAAAGTAAGATTTGATAGGTTACAGATCCTCTCCGAACATTCAGCTTAATAAATATCCATTTATTCAAGGAAAATCAAATTATAGTATTATCCTTTTGTTACAGAAGAAGAACCAGACCTCAGTTGACTATAATGAACATTTTCTCTGTGTTGTAACAAAAAGTGAACAAACAAAATTCAAGGCAATTGTCAGAAAACTATCTGTATAATAGAGATATTATACAACAGTAAAAATCAATTGCCTACAGGTGTGTAAAAACATAGGTTCCCTGAGGAGAACTTATAACAAGAGCATCATGGGATACTTAGTTGACAAACCTTTAGGAGCAAAAAAATTTACCCAAGATAGTGAAGTGTATCCAGAAAGCTATTAGTAGCTCAAATTCACTGTAACACAAATTTCATTATGAGAGTTATGGAAGAAATAACTGCAAAGTTAAACCAAGGCTTTATTTTAAGTCACAAATAATGGAACCATGAGAAAAAAGCAAAGTGAAGTCTATTTGTATAAATATTTTAAAATTTGCATTTTTATATTTATGTACACTTGTACACATCTATATGTAAATCATATAATCTGGACATACTGATGAGTAAATAGAATTATGCCAATTTATACACATATATCGTAAAAGTATATAAGCCAAGAGCAATAGCAATCGACTGAAAAATTTTAAAGTGGGATATGATTTAATCTCTGCCCTATGTATGAAGCAAAGTTTGGGAAGGCAGAGTGTCAGAAAGATGGAAGGTAAAATAACTTGAATTTTACACACATTAAGATGAGTAATCTTAGGATGAGGGACTCAGTGGACTCACTGGAAAAATGTATGTAGTGTCACTGTTGAGAAGTAAGTGGCAAGTATACACTTGCAGATTGATCATATATTACAATATTTAAAGCATATGAAGAGAAGAATATCCAATGTTAAGGATTTATCTTTCCCAGGCAATCTCTGGACACTAAGTATCATATCATCTTACCACTGCTTAAACTTTGGTAATATGAAGTTCAATCCCTTCACCTATATAAAATGTTTCAATAATATTTAAATGGTAATGATTGTTTTACATTTGTAAAGAAGATTAAAAATACTTCCTTCTCATCCTGCCACCTTTGTTATATGTCCATCCTTGCTTAATTATTTGCTTTATTGTCTTTCTGACTTAGTACAGTAGTTGTGTAAAAAAGAGCCAGTACACCTGTCCAGAGTCAGAAAATGCATCAGTGACAGAGGTGACACTCCTTTTTACTAAAAGAATACTGGTCTAAGAATAGCTTGCTGTTCAATCTTCACCTCACTGTTTTAACTCTCTTCTAAATTTTTATGATTATATTCAAATTTTACTTATATTTCTGTGTGATATTATGATTTAAAAAGCTCCAAAAAGTGAAACCTACTACTTTCCAAAATAGGTGGAATGAAACACCTTTTAAATGATCCATAGTTTATTCTCATTCAAACACAAATCTGCGATGATAATGCAAAAAAATGTGATATGAGTCCCAAACTACACAGCACTATTGCCTTTATAAACTTATCATACACAAGTATATTTGAAAAGCACTACACTGAAGAGCACAGTATAACACAGAAACACAACCTAGATACTGTTTTCACTTATTTTTAGCATTAATTTTTGTTATATGAATTATATACTAAAATTATTCATGAGTTAATTATGCAAAAGTTTTACAAACCTAATAAAGTACAAAAAATTAATTTCTCAACATTATAGAATTATGGCTGCCACTATCTTTAAATACTACTTAAAAAACTCAAATTTTCTTCAAAATATAATTAAATTAAAAGAGTACATATTAATATGAGACCTAAGCATTTCTCTTCAACATCTTTCTCAGGGAACTTATCACTTGCTTATTTCTCAGGCTGTAGATAAATGGATTTAGCACAGGGATTATGACAGTGTAAAATAGAGAGAAGATCATATCCTGATCACCTGCTTGTGAAGATGCTGGATGCACATACATGAACAGAAGGGGGCCATAGTATAAAGACACAGACAGGAGATGGGCTCCACAAGTGGAGAAGGCTTTGTTTGCACTTTTTTCAGATTTCTTTTTTAAAATTGTAAGGAGGACAAATGTATAAGAGACAAGAATAGTCACAATGCTGAATACTTGTATTGAACCAGAGAAAATGAAAAGCATTAGATAATTAAGAGCAGGATCGCTACAGGAAATTTTTGTCAATGGTATGACATCACAATAAAAGTGATGTATTATGTGGGAATCACAGAAACTTAATCTGAATAAAAAGCTTTCATGAATCAAAGCATGAAGAAAGCCACCTACAAATGATAAAATTAACAGCTGGATGCATAGGCTATTTGTCATAATCAGTGGGTAAAGTAAAGGTTTACATATAGCTACATAGCGATCATAAGCCATTGCTGCCAAGAGAAAACATTCTGTGGTTACACTGACTGCAAAGGAGAAAAATTGTGTCATGCATTCAGTGAAAGATATCATCTTATATTTTCCTAATAAATTAATCACCATTTTAGGTGTCACTGTGGATGATAACCAAGCATCTACAAAGGCCAAAGTCCCCAGGAAAAAATACATGGGTATGTGAAGGTGAGGATCATTCCTGATGAGAGTAATAAGACCCAGGTTCCCCACAATGGTGGCGAGGTATATTGCCAGGAACACGAGGAACAAGGGGATTTGCCACTCCGGTTCATATGGCAGCCCTGTGAGGGTGAACTCTGTTGACCGTGTTGCATTTTTCACTTTCATGTCTTCTCTAGATGTCCCCTGAAATGAAATGTAATTTAAAAAATACATATTAATGAGGGTTTATAAGTGAAAATTAGAAGAGTTGTGATAAAATCGCTCTTATACAATGATGAAATGCACTTTTCAGACTACATACTATTCTAATAGAGGAAAATAGTTCAGCAAATATAGAATGGCAAATACTTCTATTGACTCCATTCAATAAATGTGCTCAAACGGTAAGATTTGAGTAAGAAAATGAAAGGCTAAGTTTGTGACTAATTTGTTGAGAAATGTGGAATGTGATTGGAGAGTCTCTGTTTAGAACCTAAAGCAAAGCTATTTGAATTGCCATGTTTATAAAATGAATGAAAATTATGTAAAACAATTCGAAATTCATTTATCAAGTAGCACATTTGTGCTAAGATATTTTAAGATATTGAGTTACACAATAAAATGTTCTTTGATTTTAATATTTATCAGTTTACAAAATACCTGTAAGGAGGGAACATCAAAGTCACACATACTAATCAGGAAGTTACTGCTATTGTCTAAAACTTGTCAAGCCATATTATACATCTCCATGGTCTAGGAGAATTCATTGTACAAAACATATAGTGTGAGGTTTTACTTGACAAAGAGTCAAAAGTTCAAGACTGAGTTAAAAATTGTACTTTAAGATGCCTCCTTGATGATGTAAACTTAAGAGCAGTGCTTACTCCATATATGATGTGGTATAAGAGAATGGATGATAACAGGATTAGGTTACATAGCAGATATAAAAAAGTGGATAGTGAAGGAGAGAGATGCTCCTTGACGACTGTGCAACTGACCAGCGTGAATGAAACTGTGAACATCAGTCTTGTCAAATTCGTGGAGAGAGCTTTTAGGTAAATATATTGATCTACCAGATGGTAACAGAAGTGATAACATGGGAGTCATTGGAGCGAAGGCTAATTGTGGGTAACCTGTATATCATCAAAGGTACAGAAGAAAAAGAGTTGGGAGAAAACAAAATATTTAGGAAATTTTATTAACAAGATTAGATACAATGTGCACAGATGTCATTTATTAGATGGTCGTATTTTAACTCCTTTCTTTTTGGCAGGCATGCACTTTAGAACCCAAAATAGATATAAATTTGCTTTTGTATTCCTCTACCATTTAGAGTGAGGGCACTTTATCTAGATTTGCTCAATCCAACCCATATATATGTGATTTGTAATACGGAGAAATGTACAGAGACAAAAAGCATTCAAGACAATAAAAGCAAAACTCCTGCAAATACAAATCATCGTGTCACAGCAACTGCATCGGTGGCATAGTTTTTGACACTAAGTCCAGCAGCAGTGATTATAATCTTTTTTCTTTTAGTAATTGTAATCTTTATTAAATATGCTGAATGACAATTTGACTGCTCATTGATGCCTTGTTTTCTTATCTTCTTATTCACTTTTAAACTGATAACTCTAATATTTCTAGCAGTTTTTACTTTGAGCAAATTTGCATTTAAGAAACTCAGTTCTTTTGGTACCCAGCTCATTGGACATAACGAAAGAAAGCCAAGAGATGTGATGAAACATAATGAGCAGAGTGATCCCCTAAAAAAGGGAAAAACAAAAAGCAGAGTTCTGTGGACATAAAGAGAGGAAAAGTACTCAACTAACTAAGCAAAGAAGAGTACTCAATCTGAAATAAATGTTCTAGTAGGACAAGGAAAAACAAAGTTATTGAATTGTGGAATTGAAGAAATTTTTAGTGACTTCATTAACAACAGTTTCTGTTAGGTAATAAAATTAAAGAAAGATAACAGTTGAATATATATTGAAAACTAGAAGCATAACATTAAGGGGAATAAAAGGAGGCATTTCAAGACATTGAGTATTATTATTTCATACCAATGATGGTATTTTCATATTGTTTCCAATCAATTTTAACTCATATTTCCTGCAGAGCATTTTTATAAATGTTTTAATAGAGAGGACAGAAATGTGTAGTGAAGGAAAAGGGACAGAAGCTGCAGGAAGTGAATTTTGAAAGTACAATACACAAGAAAGGGGAAAATAGAATACTTGAATGTAGATAGATATGCATGAAAAAATCAGGAATGGAAATTATTTATTTTGAGAGTTGTAGCAAAACTCATCTTCTCAAAAGGGTTTCTGTTTGAATGATAGTCTTCTGTTGTCCCTGTCTAGATATTAGATCCAGTGATATTTGTAGTTTCTATTTTGGAGTACATTAGTATTTCCTTTCAAAAGTTGATAATCAAATACAGAATGTGATTTCTCCAGTAAATAATAATAATAATATGCTCTCAAAGATGGGCACTTTAGCACTATTAATAAATAGCACCAAAAATTTCAAGTTGAATATATTTTTATTTCGAGTGGAATTATTTCCATGCAATATTAAATCATTACATATTTGAAAACATTCATGCTCAATTTGTGTGGGCACTAAAGAATGCATAAATGCTGGAAGGAGCATTGAAAAATCATTTTTGCAACTGTCAGAAGTGGGATCTTATTTAAATTACACCTTAAAATATTAAATCAGAATTACAGTGATAAAACATAATGGGATTTTTACCAGTATCATAAGTATTGACTACTATCATAAATATTTCTTATGTAAGAATCACTATGACAGGAATATTTACACATAGGTATAAATTGCTTAAAGTTCATTATCATCATATAAAGTCATTACAACCAAAAAATTAGTCTCACACCATTACTTGTTATTCATAATTTACAATAAAAATAAAAAAATATGAACATGATTCACTAGATTTCATCTTTCATCTGGCACTTCTGTTGTTTTGTACACTCAAACTAAACTGTTAAAAAATAAACATTTTTAACTTTTGTAAAAAATTTTGAAATAAAAATTATTTATGACTTACCCATACATTAACAGAGATTGTGGAGATCCATGAAAAGTATCAGTCTTTATAAAGCAGAAAAAAATACAATAGTATGATATTGATAGTAACAAAGAATTGCATATACACTGATTAATTTTGGAGTTTTAAATACCACTCTCAGGAAAATGTTGTTTATATAAATGTGCTTTGAATACAAGTACCAACCAGTTATATGCCTGTGTGCTTTTTCCAGAAGTGGAAGGGGTGTAGACCTGAAACTCTCCTAAGAGTACCAGAGCATTCCCAGAAGCACAAAGTGAAGCTATTCTACTGGGCACTATGAGTGTGGACATGAACAAGAAGTCTAGGTTGTACCCAGGCATTAAAGATTTCTAGAATCATAAACATCAAGTCATCACAGATGTTTCCATTTTAACAACTAAAATTGTACTTTCACTCAATATTGTCCACCACAAGGGATGATTCTGGATTAATTTAAAAAATCAGTTTGTATCTAAAATGCACCTAATCAAAATATGATAATTATTAAGCCCAATATACAGATTTCCTGCAAAAACTAACCCAAAGTATAGCCGTGTTCCTCATGAAAACTCTTTCTCAGACCTAAACAAATACTTAATTTTTCCACTTTAAGATAAAAATTGATGAGAAGTACTAATAGTCCAATGTTAGAAGTAGCTAAAGAGAACAAGTTTTTCAATGGAAAATTAGACTTAGGTGACAACTATCTGTGCTTCTCAAACACAAGTGTCCAGTAATGACTTAGAGATCTTGATAAAATGCAGGTTTGTTTCAGCAGCTCTGGACTCAAGATCTGGAGTTTTACTTTGTAAATAGGTGATACCTGTGGACCCACCACTTGTAGGGTCTTCATCATTGAAGAATCTAGACCACAAGAGAGCCTTGATACTTAGAGAAACCAAAAACTCTAAACATGGCTAACCTGCAAAAGGAACGTGTGAAAGATGCCAGATGGTGACACAGGGAATTATCATTTAAGATATCTCCAAAAATGTGGGAGGGTAGACCAACACTTTTTCCTTTTCCGCAGGTTAGTGGAAAAAAAAAATAAGGAATTTTGACTACTGCAGCAATGTGCTCAAATTTCTTTTTCAATGCAAACCAAAAGACTTGTGAATAAATATTCATTTAGAAAAATAAAACTCAATATGTACATTATGGCATTTATATTTGATATATGAATACTGATATATAATTATCTCCATGGTAAAAAGATTTTTGTGAAACAAAAAATTTAATCACTATTCATCTTATACCTGGAAAGATGGGAGAAAAACAAAAGTCATACAAGGTGTTATCAAATTATATGATGAATCAGGAAACTAAAATACAATCATTACAGTAAAAATACAGGTTGACATTAAACCCCCTCAATATGTTCACTCTTGCTGGTGGAAAGACCATAAGTTATACTTCTTCCTAAAGTAGTTCTAGAAGTCATGCGTGTCTCTATGAAATGTAATCAAGCATATAAAAATATGGCAGTCAAGTGCAGTACAACAGAAAAGGAGGTCTATAAAAATATTACAGTGTGTCCTCATCCATTTTCTCACCAGATCCGACACCATGCAATTTCCGGCTCTTCCTCAAAGTTGAAGTGACTTATGAAAGAGAAATGTTTTGAATTAATTTTAGATATAGAGATAACCATGAAAGTACAAATAAAAACACCATATTTTATCATTAATTAATCATCCTGCTTATTTGTAGTTTTGCTAGTGGAAAAGATTTGTGTATAGGAAAAAATAACACACATAAAAGAGAAATCATTGTAAAAACTTGCAAAAACATGGAGTAAGTAACTCGTACAGAGATACTTGTTACCATTATTACAACTTGACTTACATTGACCGCCCTCTTAATTTTTGGCAGTTTTTTCTCAACTCATATTGCTGTCTGACTTTGACTGGAAAAGTTTCTCACTGATGCTTCTAGCATAGGTAGTATTTTCAATTTTGATCATCTTAATAAATGATCTGTGACATACCTTGTGAATTTATTTCCATTTTACTGATGTTTAAGGTAGCCTAATATTTTTGAACACTTACTTGATATGTGCATATATTCATCTTTAAAATATTTGCTCAGATATTTTGATCCTTGGTCTCTCCTTGTAGTGCTGAAGATTAAATTGAGGATCTTGTGCAAGCTAAAGTACCATTTATTTAATAATGTTTAATCATCCCTGCATTCCTGGGATGAATCCCACTTGATCATATTGTATAATCATCTTGATGATTTGCTGCATTCTATTTGCTAATATCTTACTGAGAGTTTTTTGCAACTATGTTCATTAGGGAGACTGCCTAGTTCTCTTTTTTGGTTGACTTTCTCTGGCTTTGGTATCAGGCTGATACTTGCTTCCAGAAATGAGCTAGGAAGTATTGTTTCACTCTCAATTTCATTAAAAATTTTGAGGAGCATTGGCATTAAATCTTCTCTAAATTTCTTACAGAATTCAGCTGTGAATCCATCATGAACTGGGATTATTTTTGTTGGTAAGTTTTTAATTACATTTTCTATTTCATTGACTGATAATAGCAACCAAAAATGATATACTCAGGACTCAATCTAGCAATGAAGTAAAATATCCATATTTGAAAATTACAGTACTCTAAAAAAGGAAACCAAAGAGGATAAATTGAAAGATATCCCTTGCACACGAATAGGAAAAACCAACTTAATGAAAATGGCCATACTTCCAAAACTGTTATACAGATTTACTGCAATCCCCACCAAAATACCATTAGCAAATCTCATAGAACTAGAGAAAACATTCCTAAAATTCACGTGGAACCAAAAGAGACCTAGAATAGCAAAAGCAATTCTGAGAAACAAAGACAAGTCAAGGAGCATCACAATCCCCGACTCGAAATTATGCTACAAAGTTACTGTGATAAAATCAACATGGTACTGACAAAAAAAAAATCAGACCTCAGGACCAGTGGTACAGAATAGAGGATACAGATGCATTTCTAAACACACTCAACCACCTTATCTTTGACAGTGGAGCCAAACATGTTCACTGGAAGAAAGACAGCCTCTTTAATAAATGATGCTAGAAAAGCTGGCTCTTTATATGACAGACACTAAAACCATGTCTATCACCATACATTAAACTATGGTAAAAATGGGTCAAGATATAAATATTAAAATGGAAACACTAAATCTACTGGAAGAGAATGTATATAGAAGTATTTAAGGCATAGGTGTAGGAATAGAGGTGAATAACAAAACCCAAACATCACCAGAAATACTTCAAAGAATCAACAACTGGGATCTCATTTTACTAAAAAGCTTTTATGCATCAGAGGAAACCATCAACAGAGTGAAAAGACAACTCACAGACTGGGAAAAATTTTAGCAATTTGTCCCTCAAGGACTTCTACCTAGAACATATAAATAATTGAAAAAAATCAGACCCCCCAAGTTCAAAGACACAATAAAAATTGGCATTTGAGATAAATATACATTTCTCAGATGAAGAAATACAAATGGCAAATAAATATATGAAAAAATATTCAACATCACTGGTTGAATTAAAATACTGACATTCCATCACACCCCAGAAAGAATGGTTCTCATCAAGAAAACAACCAGCAGGGTCCTGGAGTTTCTGAGCTCTACCTAATTCAGTACAAAGTCCCAGTGCTCTACTTTGGGGTGAAACCTGGCTAGACATGCAGGTCCCAGAGGATCTGACCTCTGCCCAGCCCAGTGTCCCAGTGCAATCCATTGGTTAAGCAACCAGCCAGCTGCACAGGTCCTGGAAGTATCCAGCCCAGGCCAGCCCAACCTAGAGTCCCATAGTCATCCATTGAGTAAGCACCCCAACTAGCTAAATGGGCCCAGAGGTTCTGAGCTCTGCCAAGCCAGGCACAAGCCCCTGGTGCCACAATTCAGAGATGTGCCTTGGTAGCCACGTGGGTCCCAGAGCTTCTGAGCTCCACCAAGCCAGGTGATAGGCCCTGGCACCATAATTTGGGGGTGTGAACCATCTAGCTGCATGGATCCCAGATGATCCAAGCTCTGCCCAGCCCACATTCCCAGTACAATCCATCAGGGGAGTGCCCTGCCAGCCACATGGGTCATGGAGGTTCTAAGCTCCACCCAGACCAGTGCAAGGCCCTGGCATCATATTTTGGGGGTGTGCCATGGCTAGAGACACAGGTCCTGAACTCTGGCCAGCCAGGGCCAAGGCCCTGGTGCCACACTTTGGGAGTGTGCCCTGGTTATCTGTGCAAATTCTGTAAGATCCAAGCTCTGCTCAACCCAGCATCCCAGTGCAATCCATCGAGGGACCATCTGGACAGCTGCACAGATACTGGCGGTACCTAGTCCCACCCAACCCAGCATAGAGACCCAGAGCCATCCATTGGAGGAATGTCCTGACTAGCAGCATGGATTCTGGTGGTTCTGAGCTCTTAGGGGTATGCCTTGACTAGCCACATGGATCCTGGAGAATCAGGCCTCTGAACAACCCAGTGTAATGCCCTGCTGCCATCCATCAGTCAATCTCTTAAGACTTAGAGGAGCTGAGCCCTGTCCAGTCCAGGGCAGCACCCAGTCACCATCCATGGAGCAGACCAGGGAGAAGCACGTGTCTGAAAGAGCTTCACCCAGAGACCCTCTGCCACTGGTGAGGAGCATAGGTAAACCAAAGGAGGGCAAAAGCCCAGCCAGTCATTTTCCCATCACCCCGAGAACATCTGTTCAGAGGAACCCAGGTGCCTGGTCCACCCCTTTACACCATGGAACAATCAGTCAGCACAGTAAGCAACTTTGACTTAATCAGCTTATCTGGAGGAACCTAGGAAAATAACAAAATGAAAGAGCAAAATGCAGCCTCACACCTCCAGCTCGTCAAGAACAAATATGGTAGAAATTGCCATAGAAGACATTGGAAATTTCACAACTGAAATTTCTGAAATGATAGCAACTGAAGAAAAAAAAAACACCTCCATGAGGTGGAAAAGGAAATCAGATCAAAAATAATCTCTGAGATAAAAAATGAAATGAAAAACATTATGAAAGAAATGTTGAGTACATCTAAAGAAGACATAGATAAAAATATATAAGAACAAAAGAAAATGAAAGTCTTGAATGAAAAATAAATATAGGAAAGAATTCACATGCATAAAACAGATTCAAAGAGATAGTCAGGAAATAAAAAATTCCACTGAAAGCAGGAAAAACACTTGAATGAAGCTGAAGATAGGATGTCAGACCTTGAAGACAGGATGGAAGATAATGATCACAAAAGGAAAGAGCTCTTAAAAATAACAAGAAACCAGGAAACAATAATTCAACAGCTGCAAGATGGTGCAAAGAATAACAATAAAATCCTCATAGTTGTCAGTGAAAAAGCAGGAGTAAACACAAATGATATAAAAAGATTATTTACAGAATTGATAGCAGAAAATTTTCAAAGCATGGGAAAAGAATCTGACATCAGATAAGTAAGACATACAGAGATCCAATTACCCATAACCAAAATAAATCTTCACCCTGACATATAACAATAAAGATCCCAGATATCTAGCACAAGAAAGAAGTCCTAAAAGCTATCAGAGAAAAGAAACAGATCACCTATGAATGAAAGTCCATCAGAATCATGGCACACAAACCATCAAGTGAAAATGAGCTTGGAGCAAAATATTTCAAGTTCTGAAAGAGAACAATTTCCAACAGATTGATGTACCCTCCAAAATAATCTTTCAAAATTGATGGAGAAATAAGATTCTTCCATGACCAAGAACAACTGAAGAACTTCATGACCACTCAACCAACACTACCAAGAGTATTGAAAGACACTCTAGAAAAAGATAAAGATAAACAGAATTCCTAGAACAACAACAGAAAGAAGCCAGCAAGCAGGGCAAGCACTTCATTGGAGACAAAAAGTAGAGAACCAACAACAGGACAATAACATGACAAAGATAAATCATTACATATCATTTATAACCATCAGTATAAATGGTCTCAATTCACCAATCCAAAGAAACAGAGTGGCACAGTGGACTAAGAAATAAGATCCAACAATATGTTATATACAAGAAACACATTTAACTCAATGGAAAATTCATAGACTGAAAGTCAAAGGAAGGAAAACAATACTCCATGAGACAGGAACCCAGAAAAAAGCAGTGGTAGCTGTTCTGATTGCAGACAATGTGAACTTCAAACTAAGAATGATCAAAAGAGATAAAGAAGGTAACTACATATCTGTTATGGGAAAACTTAAAGAAGAAGAGATAACAATCATAAATATATGTGCACCATATATGGGAGGACACAACTATGTAAGACAAATTTTAATAAACATGAAAAATCAAATAAGCAATAGCACAGTTATAACAGAGGACCTTAACATTCCACTGTCACAAGGCGACAGACCTACCAGACAAAGAATGAGCAAAGAAATAACTGGACTGAATCAAACTTGTGAACAAATAGATTTGGTAGACATGTACAGAGTGTTCTACCCAACAGTATCACAATGCACATTTTTTTCAGCTGCACATGGGTCATTCTCTAAAATACACCATACACTAGCCCTCAGAACATGCTTAAGTAAATGGAACAAGCTGAAAGTATCCCATGCATATTATCTGGCCACAGTGCAATAAAGTTGGAAATTAATGACAAAAGAAACTGCAAAAACTCCATAAACACATGTAAATTAAATGACATTCTTCTAAACAATCAATGGGTCACAGAACAAATTAAAGAAGAAATTATACAGAGTCTACAATTGAACAAAAATACAAATACAAATTACCAGAACCTGTGGGACACAACGAAAGCAGTCCTCAGAGGAAAATTTGTAGCAATGAATTCTCACATCAGGAAAATGTAACTAACATAAATAAACAACCTAATGCTGCACTTCAAACTTCTAGAAAAAGTAGAGTGAGTCAACCCTAAAAACTGAAACAAGGGACAATATTACAAAGACTAGAGCAGAAGGTAATGCAATTGAGACTAAGAAAACAATACAAAGAATTAATGAATCAAAGAATTGGTTCTTTGAAAGAATAAATAAAATCAACAGACCCCTAGGTAACCTTAATAAAATGATGAAAGAACAAATTCAAATCCCCACAACATGAAACAAAAAAGTGAAATCACTACAGATTCAGTGGAAATTCAGAAGATCATCAATATCTATTTTGAAAATCTATGCTGTCATAGAATAGAAGACAAAGAAAAAATGGACAGATTCCTGGAAGCATATGAATTACCAAAACTGGATCAAGAAGATATAAAAAAAATCCTGAACAACCCAATATCAGTTAATGAAATTGAAAATGTCATTAAAAACATATCAACAAAGAAAAACTCAGGTCTGATGGATTCACAGCTGAATTCTACAAGAAATTTAGAGAATATTTAAACCAATAAACCTCTAAATCTTTAATGAAATTGAAAAGGAAGCAATTCTCCCTAAATCATTCCTGGAGGCAAGTACTACCCTGATACGAAAACCAGAGAAAGACCCAAAGAAAAAAGAGAACTTCAGGCCAATCTCCCTAATGAACATAGATGCAAAAATCCTCAATAAAATGCTAATAAACAGAATGCAGAAAATCATCAAGAATATTGTACACCATGACCAAGTGAGATTAATCCCAGGAATGCAGGAATCGTTCAACATATGCAAATCAATAAATGTAATACACCATATTAACAGCAAAAGGCAAAAATTATAAGATCATATCCATAGATGCAGACAAAGCTTTTGATAAAATCCAACACTGATTCATGATAAAAACCCTAAAGAAAATCAAATAGATGGTCTTTATCTCAATCTGATAAAAGCTATTTATTACAGACTAACAGCCAAAATCATACTAAACTGACAAAAACAGAAAGATTTCACTCTAAAATTAGGAACAAGACAAGGATGTCCACTATCACAACTCCTATTCAATACAGTTTTGGAAACATTAGCCAGAGCAATTAGATAAGAGAGAGAAATAAAAGGAATAAAGAGAGGAAAGGAAAAAGTTAAATTATCATTATTCACAGATGACATGATACTCGAAAAACTCCACCAACAGACTTCTAGATGCAATAAGCAAATTGAGCAACATAGCTGGGTACAAAATCAACACTGAAAAGTCAATAGCATTCTTGTATACAAACAGCAAACTCACTGAGAGAGAAGTTAGAGAAACCACACCCTTCACAATAATATCCAAAAAAAATCTTAGGAATTGATCTAACAAAGGAAGTAAAGATTTATACATTGAAAATTATAGTTCTCTGAAAAAAGAAGTTGAAGAGGATATCAGAAAATGAAAAAGCTAACCCTCGCTCATGGATAGGAAGAACAAACACTGAGAAAATGGCCATACTTTCAAAACCGTTATACAGATTTAATGCAAATCCAACCAAATATATTTTGCTACCTTATAGATCTCGCAAAAACATTCCTAAAATTCATCTGAAATGACAAGAGATTTAGAATAGCAAAGGTAATCCTGGGCAGCTAAAGTATGGCAGGAGGCATCATGGTCCCCGACCTGAAATCATACTACAAAGCTGCTATAATAAAGTCATTATGATACTGGCAAATAAATAGACCTGAGGATCAAAAAACAGAAGATTCAGTCACAATCACAAACACACTCAGCCACTTTATCTTTGACAAAAGGGCCAAACATGTTCACTGGAAGAAAGGTAGCTTCATTAATAAGCAGTGCTGGAAAAATAGGCTTTCCACATACCAAAGATTTGAACTAGAACCACGGCTATCACCATGTACTAAACTAAAGTCAAAATGGATCAAAGATCTAAATATTGAGGCAGAAACACTAAATTTACTGCAAGACAAAATATATAGAAGTCTCAAAGATATATAGGTAGGCAGAGATATCATGAACAATAACTAAACTGCCCTGGAAGTAATTAAAAGAATCAACAAATGAGATCTCATCTTATTAAAAGGTTTTCACATATACAAAGAAATCATCAACAGAGTGAAAAGAAAACCACAGATTGGGAAAAGATTTTTGCCAACTGTCACTGACAAAGGGCTTCTATCTAGAACATATAAAAATTAAAAAGGAATCATGCCTCCCAAATTCAAAGACCCAATCCAAAAACGGGCATCTAAAATGAATACACAAGTCTCAGATGAAGAAATATTAATAGCAAATAAGTATATAATAAATGTTCTACATCATCGGTCATCTGAGAAATGCAAATATTAAAACAACACTGGGATATCGTCTCACTCAAGAAAGAATGTCTAGCATCAAGAAATCAACATATAACAAACGCTGGAGTGGCTGTGGGGAAAAAGAAACCCTTTTACACTGTTGGTGGGAGAACGAACTGATAAAATCATTGTGGAAATCAGTGTGGATAATCCTCACAAAACTAGGTTTAAAAAATCCCCTTTGATCCAGTTATTCCCCTTCTGAGTATTTTCCCAGAAAGACTGAAAACATCATATCACAGCAGTATATGTTTGTAGATGCACAAATTTTAATATTCAGATCTTGGAAACAGCTCAAATGCCCATCAACTGGGGACTATATAAAACAGTTGTGATATTTTTATACAATGGAGTACTACTCAGCTATAAAGGAGAATAAACTATAGGCTTTTATAGGTAAATGGATGCAACTAGAGTCCACACTCATAAGTGAAATCAATCAGACTCAGGTGTGTAAACACTATATTGTCTTGTTAGTGCAACAAACTGAAAGGAAATAAGATTCAAACTGAAAGGAAATAGATATAGTGAAAGGGAAAGAAACTGCTCAAGAGAATACTACACAGTTTGATCCACTTTGCATTCCTGTATTTGGTAACCTGTGCAACTATTCTAAAGAAAACTCTATGCAATGTAACAAACATTGCTAAATTCCTACCATTTTGTTTTGAAATTCTGTATCACTATTGTTCTTTGTTGCTGTTGTTGCTGTTGCTATTGTTGATGATGTTATCACTTGGATTTTCATGTTGTTTTATTTTCTTTGATTACTTTTTGATTTTCTGTGATTTATTCTCTTTAAAATAAAGAAAATAAAAAGAAATCAACCTACAACAAGTTATGGCATGGCTGTGAAAAAAAAGAACACTTCTCCACTGTTGGCGAGCATGTAGACTGGTGTGACTACTGTAGAAATAAGTGTGGAGATTCCTCAGAAACCTAGGATTAAAGGTACCATTTTACCCAGCTATTCTTCTTCTGGGTATCTTCCCAGAAAATTGAAAAAACTTCGTATGACAGTGATATATGTGCATATGTGCATTCATGTTTATAGCACAATTTGTAATAGCTAAATCTCGGAAATAACTATACTGCCCATTAACAGAAGAATGGATAAAAAGATGTGGTATTTTTATGCAATTGAGTACTACTCAGCCACAAAGAAGGTTAAACTTGAGAATTTTATGGGTAAATGGATACAATTTGAGATCATATTCTTCAATGAAATATATCATACTAACATATGTAAACATCATATTATCTCCCTGGTGTGAAAATCTAAAAGAGTAAATAAGATCTAAAATGTAAAATAGGTATCATAAAATAGGAAGGAATTGTTTAAACAAAATAAAAGGAGCTAAAATGGGGGAAAGGGGAAAGGATGGAAGGGAAAAGGAAAAAAATACAAGTCAGTTATACTCTCAGTGTCTCTTAGTTCACTGAAAATGAAGATTTGTGGTAATGTCAATTGGAGATTTTTTTTTTGGTACCAGGGATCAAACTCATGACCTTGTGCTTGAAAGGCAGGCACTTTGCCACTGAGCTAAATCCCCCGCTTTGGAGAAATTTTTATGCCTATATCTTGTACTCTGAGCAACTACTTTAAAGTAACAATATGCACTGAATTAACTGTTGTTATTCTCCTATTACTT
>RJWM01038320.1:0-16807 GCA_004363535.1 Dasyprocta punctata | reverse complement strand
CCCGCCCGGGAAGGCCTGTGTGGGAGCAGGAGCCTCGGCCTGGGGCCTTCTAACCTCTGCCCCGTGGCCGGGCACGGGGGTGCCTCTGGCTCACAGCCGCCTGCCCGGAGCCTAGGTCACCGTGAGCTCCTGGGCGGCGCGGCAGTGCAGCCTCCGCCCCTGCAGGCGGTGGGCCGTGCTCGGGCGCCCCCGACCCCCGCACGTCTCACCACCCCTCCGTGCCCCACCCTCTTCCTCCTGAAGCCTCCTGCACCGCCGGTGTCCTGCTGTTGCGGGTATGAACCACCACGCCCAGCTTTTATTTTATTTTTTGAAACAGGTTTCACTCACATTACCCAGGCTGGTCATTTTTTTTCTTTTTTAATTTTTTTGTCTTTTTGAGATAGGGTCTCGCCATGCAGTTCAGGTTGGCCTTGAACGCACTTTGTAGCCCAGGCTGGCCTTGAATTCTCAGTGATCCTCCTGCCTCAGCCTCCCGAATGCTGGGATTACAGGCCTGCACCACCACATGCCGCCCCAGGCTGGTTTTGAACTCCTAGGTTTAAGTGAGCTTCCTGCCTCAGCCTTTGAGTACAGAGTAGAGAGTATGGAGCAGCACCACACCCAGCTGCGCTTCCTGATTCTGAAGGGCCCCACCCCAAACCACAAAGGAAGCCAGGCCCAAATCTGGGCTCCTCGTGGCCCGGGTGGCCGTGGTTTGCGGCACCCCAGGCTTGCTAGGGAAGCCCCTGGCAGGCCCCCTTTGCCTGGACTTAGTGCCGGTGTCCTGGCTCGGATGCGAAGATGCTTCCGGAAGGCCAGGCTGGAGGAGTGTCCGGTCTGTGTGGGACAGGGACGATGAGGACAGCTCTTCTGCCGCAGAGGCAGACCAGGCTGTCAGCCAAGCGCTGCCGGCGGACGGGATGGAGGGGCCGGCGCCAGGGCCTCGGTCACACAGAGCCCTACGGGAGGCCGGGCTGCGGGCGCTTGTCCAGGAGGATTTTTCCACCAAGTTCCAAAAACTTCCTACTGTCACTGGCAGCCTCTCCGGGGGTCAAAGTTCACGCAGAGATGCTCCAGGGAAGAACAGACCAGCGCTGGGCGGACTGAGGGCGGGGAGCAGGGGCGAAGACGTCTCGTCCCACGTGGGGCTGTGACGGGGTGACTCGGCCTCCGAAACCTCAGCCTCCCACCTGTGTCCCCACCACACAGCTCGCCACGAGGGGCAGTTGGCGAGCGTTGCAGGAGGAAGAGCAGGGTGGAGGCTGAGTCCAGTCAGCTAGACAGAAGCGAGCCACAAACCTGGGGGGCAGCGGCCGGCGCGCCCCTCTCCTCACACGCACCACGGCAGCCGGACCCTGCCCAGCACTGGCCGGGACCCCCTGGGGCCGGGGCCACTTCCGCTTTGCCCCCTTCCCGCCTGAGTCACTCTCGGGCCTCGGGAGGCAGGGCTAACCACTCCCCTGCCCCTCACCGCCGCCCCTCACTTCCTCCAGGAGGGAGGGACCCTGCTCCAGGCTTCCACCGCCCGCACCCTCCTCCTGCCTCCCAGCTCCTCAGGTCGCTCAGCTGAGGGGACAGGAGCTTCCCCACCCGGTCCCGGTGTGCCCGCCGGGCTCTGTCTCTGCCTCTCTGTCTCCCTCTGCCTGTCTGTGTCTCTGTCTCTCCCTGCCCCTCTGTCTTGGTCTGTCTGTCTGTCTCTGTCTCTCTCTGACACCCCTCTGGAGCCAGTGGACCACATCCTTCCGCTCCAGCTCCCTAACTCTGCAGCCCACAGCGGCCTGCCTCCTTCCCCACCTTCTGTGGCTGTCACTTGATGTGACCGTGACAGGGACTTGTGGACGTCCCCGTGCAGTGGGGGCGTCTGCTCCCTGCCTGAGCCCAGCAGAGCTGTGCAGGTCGGGAGGGCGGGCAGCCCTGGCCACGCCGCCCCACCCCGCGCCCCATCTGCCTCCCCGCAGTCTCGCCTCCCAGGCCTCAGGCTCCTCCTGCAGCCGGGAGCCGAACTCACAGTGCCTCTCCCCTTTGGCCCTAACGGGTGCCCCAAAGTGGCTCCAGTGCTCCATCCCCATGCCCGGAAGTGTACGGGGCCTCTCTGCCTCCTGAGCCTCTCCAGGGAAGCAGCACCCCGAGCCCGCACGCGGTGGGAGGGTGTCCAGGAAACGCCCCTCGCTGAGGAAGGAGTACGGGGAGGGCGCTGGCGCAGTGTAAACTAAGGCGCTGCGTGAACTAAGTCGACACCTTCTCCTCTGAGGGGCGTTAGGAGGCCATGTTCATTCGTTCTGCAAACAGGGACCTCTTTTAGGCTCCAGGATGACCCCCAAATACCTAGGACAGCACGGCACGCAGCAGGTGCTTGGTAACTGGCGCACACAGCGAAGGGCCCGGTGCTGGGCGCTCGGGCTGAGACCACACGGGCCGTCCCTCGTGCAGGCCCAGGGACGGGAGGGGCAGCAGTGGGGGGAGCGAGGGCCTCTGCAGGGTGGGGCCCAGTGATGAAGTCCCAAAGAATGCAGTGAGCAGCCTGCGGACTCCGGGAATGCGCCCGCCCGAGGTGCGTGCGAGGTCCCGGCAGGCAGGACTGGCCGAGTGTGGAGGGGGAGGGGCGCACCTGGAGAGCCCCGGAGGAGGCCACAACTAGGGGACACCTCTGCTCACAGGAGAAGACACGGGGGTCACAGAGGACTTCTCCATGGTCACCTGGTCTGCTAGCAACAATGAGAGCCCAGGCCGCAGGGCAGTGCCCACCTGCAGTCCCAGCTACTGAGAGGCTGAGGCGGGAGGATTGAGAGTTTGAGGCCAGGCTGGCCAGGCAGTGAGACCATCTCAAAACAAAGAAAGAAGGACCCAGGCACCAGAGTCCCGGTCCAGGGTGTGTCCTACAGCTCTTGTTACCCAAGGGCGGGATTTAGGGTGCGGAGGCCCAGGGAGCGCTCAAGGCTTGCTCTCCTAGTGGGCCCTGGAGGTGCGGCTGGGGGAGCCAGGCAGGGGTCCCCGGAGAGGAAGGGGCAGCAGACCGAGCGGCAGAACTGTCCCCAGGCCTGGAGGGGCGGGCCGACTGCTGCCAGCTTGCAGGCCCTTGCTGGCCCCTGAAGATAAACAACTAACCCTTTCTTTGGTTAGGAGGGGACCAGGCTGCGGCCCCCGCCCGCCCGGCAGAGTTGAGCGACTGGCCTGGGACCCCCGGGTCCCCCTCCTCCCTCTCTCCCCGCTCCTGTCCCTCCTGCCCCCTCCAAGGCCGAGTGCCCCAAAGCCTCCTGAGGCCTGGGTTACGGTGCTCCCTCCGCCTCCCCCCCAGCAGGCCCGCGCCCCGCCCGCACCTACCGGCGGCCGCTTCCACTCCACGCCACGCGTCTTGCTCGAGCGCGGCCCCAGCTCGGCGAAGCCCAGCGCGGCGGGCACGGCGGGGAAGGCCGGGTCCTGGAAGAGCGTGCCGTCCGCCAGACAGGCGTCCCGCAGCGCCGCGAAGTCCTGGCCCATGTGCTGCACGGCGCGCTCGTGGGAGCCCAGCCCCGCCGCCGCCGCGCGCTCCCGCGCCAGCCTCTCCGCCACGCCCGCCATCGGCCCCTGGGACTCGCGTGGACGCGACGCGGACGGGGACACGGACCGGCCCTGCGCGGGCTCTCGGCGCTCTCGGCTGCGCCTGCGCGGGTGTGGATGCGGCCAGGCCCTGCCCAGCGCTCGCGGGTGTGGACTGGGCCGGGCCGGTGCTGCCCCCGGCGGACGGCTCGGGGAGCGACCCGCCTGCAGCGTCCGCGGGCGGGAGGGGCGCGAGGGCGGGCGAGCCGGTGAGTCAGCTGCGGCGGGGTGCGCTGCGCGGCCGGGGGCGGGGCTGCGGCCGGCCCGAGACAGCGGCGCGCGTGTGCGGGGCGCGGAGGAAGCACCAGCGCCCGGTACCGGCGCGCTCTTCACCGTGTCGCCCCGGCCCCCCGCGCAGGGACACACTGACCCCGCGTCGCGGGTGCGCGGTGCCTCTGCCTTACCGGGAGGGCGCGGGGCGGGCCCGCGGGTGCGGCTGCGCCCAGCATCTGACTGCGGCCCGCACCGGGACACGCGCGCCGGCGGCTGATCCCGGCCCGTGCCCTCCGAGGCCCAGGAAGAGCTGAGCCCCAGTGGGAAGCCAGGCGTTGTTCAGCGCGGCCTCGGCAACTGCGAGGACCCCCACCCCCACTCCTGGCCCTCCGGAGTGAGAACGCACCGCTGCCGCGGCCCAGCTGAGAGCCTGGTTAGAGCCCTCTGTCTGGGCGCCTCCCGCTGTTTGGGTTAGTTAGTGCCCTCAGTCACAGGCAGCTGCCGCGGTGCCGGAAGGGAAGCTTTCCCCAGGGTTGCAGTGAGTTCTGACCTTGGAGAAGCCAGTTCGTCTACTTGCGCATTCCTCCCTCTGCGCCAAGTTCTGACTTCTGTCTGCTTGGAACCGGTTAGAAGGTCTACCTGGCTGCATTATTTAATTGTGTTAAAATGCTTCAAATACGTTCATTTTTGGGCCAGGGATTTAGCTCAGTGGCGAAAGTGCCTGCCTGGCAAGTGCGAGATCATGAGTTTGATCCCCTGTACCAAAAAAAGAAAAAAAGAAAAAACCACATTCATTTTGTGTGTGCATGAGGCACAAGTGTCTGCGTGTCTCGGACCCAGTGTCCCGTGCCGGGCTTACCCACCTGGGGCACACTCAGCCAACCTCTTCTCTGCCTTCCCCACCTTTGTGGCCTGCAGCTGAGCCTGCAGGGCACAGGGACCCCGGGAAGAGGGGGAGCCAGCCCGGCCTTCCTCCGCTCTGCACGCCTCTCCGGCCGGCCGTACCAGACACCGGAGAACACCCTTTCTGTTGGCCTTGGCGGTGCTTTCAGGCTCGTGAGCTGGGAACCTTCTCCCCATCACAGGGGTATCTACTTCTAATGAAAGTCTCAGAACCTAAATCCCATTTTGTTTTTACTTGATGTCCTCAGTCTGGTTTGCAGCCGTGACCCGCTGTCTGGTGTGCAGGGCCAGTGCCGCCCCGGCCCCGTCTTCTGTGCCACAGGGTAGGCTGTGGACAGGAAGCTGTTTCTAACTTGTGGGTTTTTGGTGCGAGGCTTTGCAGCCCCGAACCGAGAGCAGAGCACAGCCGCCTCTCTGGAGCCGTGCATTTGTTCCACTGGCTGATTCCCACTGGCCCTGCCCCGGTTCCTCCTGGGCTCTGGGTCCGGTGTAAGCTGGTCCTCTGCCCAGGGGTGCGGGCCCAGGCCTCTCCCGCACCCTCATGTGCAGGGCAGCCCCACTCCACAGGAGGCACCACTGTGCGGGCATCTGCAGGAGGCACCGCCCTCCAGTCCTTGTGGTGGAGATGCCGGGTGGACCACACCCATGGCCCAGTCACACAGATGACGTGGCCAGGGCGGAAGCACCGGCCAACTTTAGGGAGACTGACTGTGCACGGGGCTCTGTGGAGGCCGGGGCGTCCTCACCCTACAGGTGGTTTACAAACAGTGACTGCTGGCCGCTCCCCTATCTGGACCAGGGCAGGCCCCTGCCTGAGCCCGGCTTTTCAGAGCTGGCCAGGTCCCTCTCAGGCACACATGACAGGAGTGGACGGACACATACTCCATGGAGGTGACCTCGGGAAAATCCTCCCACAGCGAGTCATCGGCAGGGCTGAGTCATGGTGGGCAGGGGTGGGGCCCGGACCTGCTGGCTGGCCAGGGTACGATGTACACAGGAGAGGGTGCGTCCAGGAGACAGCAAGACCGAGGGCCGAGGGGGCGGTGGCCGGGCCCGCATGCCTGCTGTCTGTCCAGGCGCAGGTTCTGACTGAGCCCCGCCTTGTGAGCACTGGGGGTGCCGGGTGGGGAGCAGGACGGTCACGTGTGGAGGCAGGAGGCTTCCTTCCTCTGCTGAGGAGGCAGAGGAAACAGGGCAGAGCAGGCGGAGACCGGGACGTCCCACTCCTCCTCCCTTTCATTTCAGGCCTGTGATCTGAATCCAAGGAGGTCAGAGAGAATGTGAATCCCACCGAAGTCTACTGCGTGGTTTTAGAGCCAGGCATGCGGTGCCTGCCTATAATCCCAGCACTCCGGGGGGCTGAGGCAGGAGGACTGCAAGTTCGGGCCCAGCCAAGGCAACTTAGTGGCTTAATGAGATCCTGTGTCAAAATTAAAAAGAGAGTGAGAGAGCATTTAAAAGGAGGGCTGGGGATGTGACTCGGCATAGAGGCTCAGGGTTCAGTCCCCGGGACCATGCACACGCACACACAGAAGATTTTGCATTGACGGTGGCTCAGGGGAAGCCTGTACCAGTCAGGGTTAACTAGAGAAACAGATGCAACACGAGATATACAACTGTGTAAGAAATTACAGGATTGGCTTACAGTGGTCAGCCACAAAGCTGAATAAAGGAGCGTGCAGAGGGTGTCTGCAGGCTGGAGGGGAAGGGTCCAGCCCAAGGGCGGGAGCTCACCGCAGGGTCCTCAAGTCCGTATCAGGAGGCCGATGGGTCTATGACAGACCACTGACAAATCTACGACGATGGCTGAAGAGTCTACGACGAAGCCGAACAGTCTGTGCCAGAAGCCAGGAGATGACGTCCAAGCCGAAGGCGAAGACCGGCGCTCCTCTAAAGAAGCAGCAGTCAGCCCCTCCTCATTTGGCTTTTATAGTATGCAGGCTGCTCCCCTGGGGAGGGGGTAGCACTACACCATCCTCCTGCCCTCCTCTTGCACAGGCTGAGGATGATACCAACTAGGGACCCTGGCCCCCTACTGAATCACTTAGTTAAACTTCTGACCTCAAATTGACACAGTGAACAGGTAACTGCTTGTTCTTTACACCCCAGGATGTAGAGCTGCTGAGTTACTTAATTAAGCTTCTAGATTTTTCCAGTTGACACAATGTGTAAACCATAACAAAGCCCACTTGCCTAATGTGAGCAGGCCCTTGGGCCCCACCCCGAGAGCCACACACAACAGAACCAGTGTGGTTTGCGAGGAGACCGCTCTTCCTTTCTCACACTGCGCATGGTGGTTCTGGCCTCTCAGACAGCACCAAGCAGTTGGCAGACGGGGCTCCCCGGGCCCCAGGGCTGCAGGGAGAAGGGATGGGCTGCCCGTGTTTCCCAACACAGAGTCCTGGGGGGAGGAGGAGAGGGAGACTCCAGGCGGCCCTGCAGGCTCCAGCCTCGGTGCTTCCAGCTGCAGAGCAGGAGTGTGGTACCCGCCACCAAGAGGCTGGAGCCGCCTGTCCCCCACCTGGCACAGAGGCCCTGGGTGCCTGGTCCCCTCGAGGTGATGCTGCCTACTGTAAATTACACCTGGTCCCGTGCAGGGAACAGTGTGGCCTTTGTGGTCGTCGCTGTCACCACCGACAGTAGTGTCTTTCAGGCAGGGACACTGAGTACGTGACGGGTGACGGTGCTCTGTCCTCGTACTCCAGGATGCAGGGAGCAGGGCCCGAGCAGTGCACTTTTCCACGCAGGGAGAGAGGGAGACTCCAGCGTTCAGCAGTACCCCCAAGTAAGTATGTTTCTAAGCCAGAGCCAGGTGCTTACTAAGCAAAAGTGGTCACTGGGCATGGTGGCACATGCCTGATATCCCAGCACTCATGAAGCTGAGGCGGGAAGATTCCTGCAAGTACAAGACCAGCCTGGGCTACATAGTGAGTTCAAGGCCAGTTTGAACTATACAGCAAGACCTTGTCTCAAAAAATAAAAATATTTTCAAAAGAGTGCTATGATACAAGCCCCCACCTTGTTATGACTTGTATCTAGAGGTTCCCCGGAAGCCTCATGTACTCATGGCTGGGGCTTTCCAGAGGTACTGGATCCAGGGCAGTGGGGTGCGCCTCAGGCGTGAGCGCTGCAGTGGGCTGTGTGAATCATGGAACGCTCTGAGAGCGTTTCCATCACTGATCTGGGGTGTGTGGTAACTGGATCAGCTGAGTGATTAATTTATCGCAGTTCTGGGTATGGATAACAGGAAGGCCCACCTTGGATGAGGGTGGCATCATCCAGCAGGCTTGGAGCCTAGATGAGATTGAAGGGAAGGCTCACTTCTTGCTGCCTCCTGCCTGCCCTGCCATGGACTGCTTCCCTCTGCCACGCCCCTCTGCCATGGATCGAAACCTCCACAAACTGTTAGCTAAAGTAACTCACTCCTTTTTAACTTGTGGGTGTCAGGTATTTTGTCCCAGCAATGAGAAGGTAACGAAGACGCATTGCAACTCCACCCGCCGCCGCATTTGTCCGTGGCTGGGTCCCTCCACGGAGGAGTTCTGGAATGGCTTGAGCCGAGCCTGCCGTCCTGGTGGCAGCATGACTCTCCCTGACACAGGCTGCGAAGACCTGGGTTCTGGGCCTGCTGGGCGGCCCTGGATGGACACAGGGCCGTGCTCTGTCAGACTGCCTCGGGTGAGTCCTGTGACCAGCTGGGCTCTGCCTCGCCTGTTCTGCCACTTCACAGGGCTCGGTCCCTCTTCTCGGTCAGTGGATAGACTCGTCACCTGGGAGTGACAGTGCACAAGTTCAGCCGCCATGCTGAAAGGCCATGGTGCTGGCCTGGGACAGGACTGTGGGCGTCGGCCGAGGTGGGTGGCAGGGGATGGGGTGGGAATGGAGGCTACCCAGAGAGGGCAGAGAGGCTGGGGGCCACCAAGCCTGCCCCTGGAGGGGGACAGTAGCTGTCGCTTGGCCGGGGAGTCTGTGCTCCTACTCCCTCCCACACTGCACCATTTCTTGCTCCGTGAAGGGCTGCCCTCCACCTGAGGTCAGGTGCTTTCCTGTAGCAGCCAGCACTGGGGCAGCCCCGGTCAGCCGTGAGGTCCGGCCTCTTCCAGGCCTGGATTCTAGGCCGCCACCTCCCATCCCTCTTTCTGCAAGGTGTCAGACTGGCTGTGACCCAGTGACAAGTGGAGAACTTGCTTGGGTTCAAGCCAACCATTCTCCTTCCCAGCCTCAGTTTCCCCACCTGTGCCACAGGGTAATGACACGCTTAGCAGCTGCGGCAGAGGGCGCAGTGGAGGAAGGCGGGAGGCTGCTGACCCCGGCTCCAGGTGTCACTCCCCGGTGACCCCAGCTGACAGGACTAGGGTGGGGACCAAAGGGGGTCCCGTCTGGTGTCTAGCAAACCCCACCCAGCAAAACAACGCGAGCTGCATGAGGCTGAGCAGGGTCTGGTGTGTGTGGACGGAGTGAGCGAGCTCGGGAACTTAGGAAACGCCCGCGCTGCCTTCCCCCCGAGTCACGCAGCTCACGGTCGCGTCAGAGGCCCGGCGAGCGCTGTGGTGGGCACTGCGGCCTCACTCAGTCCTGCAGGGAGCAAATGCCGCACGCAGCCGGAAGCGCGAAGCGCGGGACAGTCGGGGACATCTGTGGGCACGGAGGGGAAGGCGGCCGGAGGCAGGGGCGGTCCAGGCCTTGGGCCTGTGGAGAGAAAGAAGACCATGGAGGAGGCCCTCGGACAGCAGGGTCGCCCCAGAGAGTCGATGGTGGCCCAGGACACTGAGGACCGGACTTCCGCTTGGCGGCCCTTGGCTGGCGCAGCCCCGGCCCGTTCTGGCGCAGGGAAGCTGTGCCCTCCAGCTCCCAAGAGAAACAGGAAACCCTGCCCAGCCAAACAGGGGAATGTTGCATGGGGCTCTGCCCAGCTGGTGAGTCACGCCGCACCCTGTGGCCGCACAGCTGTGACTCAGCACAGGATCCCATGCACCGCAGACCCGGCTCGGGGAGGGCCCCTGAGCCGTCCGGGAGGCCGGGCCAGAGAATACACGAAGGGCCACGTGACTTCTTTTGGCCAGAGCCCACGTGTCCATCCCCACCAGCGGCCAGTGCTGGGGAGGGGCCGAGTCCCTCCTGCTGACCAGCAGAGCCCTAGCGCCGTGCGGGTGGGTGGCAGGGAGGGCGGGCCCGGGCCGACGGCGTCGAGGAGCCGGGGCCTCCCGTGGCCCACGTGGTTGCAGACCTCCGTGTCTGCAGGGCGCAGGACGCACCGCCCCTCCTGGGAGGAGAACAAAGGGATCCCCGGGCTCGCGCGTCCACCGGAGTGGTGACTGTGTCCCCGCAGCCGGGCCTCCCTTGCACTCTCCGGGCTCAGCTGGTGCCGCACGGGGGCTGAGGCAGAGCCGAGGACACGGGCGGCCTGCGTGGGACCGGACTGGCGTCAGCGTGCGCCCAGCTCTCGGCCCACGGCCCCGCCCAGGGGCGTCCGGGCCTCCCGGGGACTCTGTGCGGGAGGAGGCGCCCCGCGGCCACGCCCGCTGAAGTAAGGCCGCGGGGCGTTCAGGGCCAGCGTGACAGGTGGGACGCCGCCAGGGAGCGCGGTGAGGACGGAGCGGCCGGGGCCAGGGGGCGCTCGGGGGCGGCGCACGGAAGCCCCTGAGGGGAGTGGCGGGGATGCGGGGCTCCGGAGAGCCCCCAGCAGAGTTCTCGCTGAACACGGGCCGGGCAGTCCGGGGTAGCCGGGGCAGTGGGGTGAGCCGGGCCCGGAGGGCGGCGCTGCCTGGCACACTCCTGCCCCTGCTTCCCCAACCGCGCTCTGCAGGGACCCCTGGGCACCGCCAGGCTGCCCGCTCTGCGCAGGAAGCAGCCCCTCCACCCCTCTCAGGAGTGGGGTGATTTCGCTGGCTGAGGGGGGCTGTGGCGATCACCGAGATCTCCTGAAGGAACGCAGCCTGCAGAGTCTTCATTCCGGCCATCTCCGCCCCACCACGGCAGGGGGGCTCCCGCCGGAGGCAAGATGGCGGCCGCGGGCCCCCGGTGGCGCACTGGCTCCGCCACGCGGCCATGTGCGGCGCTGCTGCGCCAAGGCGGGGAATCCTAAGGCCGCCCTGGAGGGGCGTCTGCCTCAAATGGCCTTTGGGATACACTAAAACGGTATCGCAAGAGTCATGGCTCTGGATCCCAGAGCCCCTGGATTCTGATAGCGAGTCCTTCATCTGTCTGTCTGTGCATCTGTCTAATTACCATCGTTTATTTTTCTTTTGTCTGTCAGCTATTATCTGTCATCCATCTCTTATCTATTATCTATCTGTGCTCTATTTTTATTTCTCTGCCTCCTACCACCTTTGATTTATTATCTGTCTATCTACCATCCATCTGCCTATCCCTGTTAACTGTATCCAGGGACGTGTTGGGGGAATGGGCTGGGTACTGTGTGGCACCAACAGGAACTAAAATATAAAGCCATTCCTTTAATTTTTTAACTCATAAAATGTAATAGGGCTGGCATTGATGCATGAATAATGATGCAAATTTATAAACTGTAGCAGATACTGGCTTGGGGGTCATAACTTTGTATGTATAATCCAGTGAGTAGCGACACCTCTTTGATGTGGCATCTTGGTCAATCGTGAGAGCCCCAGCTTGCTTCCTGCACCTCTACCTCCTGGGCCACCGCGCAGGCCCTGAGCTGGCCTGGCGGTCACTCACTGCCCCGAGGACAGTGCCGGGCTGGGTGTGGGTGTGGAGCGTCCGCGGGTAGCGCTCTGGTGGAAGGGGGCGTGTGGTCTCAGGAAGCAGGAGGAGTCACGTGTCCTGGCGCCCCCGCCCCGGGAGGCTCTGGTCCTGACTCAGCCCTCAGAGGTGCCCACTGGGCCAAGGCACTGGCGTCTCCACACCCCGTTTCCATCAGCCATGGGTCAGGCGGCCTCGCCACAGGGGGATTGGCAGGTGGGCCCCGCCTGTGACTCTAGCCCTGTGTGTGGGACAGTGCATGCCAGCCAGCAGCTGGGGTCCGCCCAGGGAGGGCGGGCTGCTGTGGCACCGTGCGGGAGCGGAGACTCAGCCATTGATAGCTTCATCAGCAAACAGAACAACGCATAAGTTTGGATAAAGAACGGGTACAGAATGAGGCATGGGAAATACGAACCATGTGACTGGGTGTGGTGGTACACACCTGTGACCCCAGCACTCGGGAGGCTGAGGCGGGAGATTTGCCTTGAGTTTGAGGACAGCCTGGGCTACAAAGTGAGTTCAAAGCCAGTCTCAGCTACATAGGGAGACCCTGTCTCAAAGAAAAAAAATGTGCCATGTGAACAGCAAAGAGGAGATGTAATGGCACCAGTGCCCAGCAGGGTGGCAGGAGCATCCTAGGCAGGACCGCAGGTCACTGGAAGGACAGACGCCTAGCTCACAAGGAGCACTGGGAAGGTGGGGGAAGGAGGCAGGAAGCAGCCTGGAGCGCGCTCTGGGCTCCAGCAGCTCCAGGGGCCCTCAGCTCCGCAGTCCCGCCCCCAACCCCACTGGTGGAGAGTTTGGAGTCAGTTTCTGCAGCTTAGAGTTTTATATGGGTGAGAAAAACAGAAAGAAAGAAAGAAGAGAGGGAGGGCGGGAGGGCGAAAAGAGAGACATCAGGTTACAAAAGGACACGGAGGAAACCTAGACGCGCTGTGTGAGGTGACACACTGACCTGCAGAGGCCACAGTCCACGGCAACCAACGCCTCCGCAGAATCCTGAGCTGGAGTCGGTGTGGGCACGGTGTGTGGCGGAGAGTGCGGCGGGAGGGACGGCCAGCGGCCGGCGAGGGGTGACTGTGCTGCTGTCTCGCTGGACACACACGTGTCACCACACGTTTGTCCAGCCCACAGAGTGCGCCGCAGGCAGGCGTGCTCCCGAGGCGAGCGGTGGCCACACGCGGAGTCACTGCCTGCTCAGTGGTGACACGCGGCTTGGTGTGCGTGGGTGAGGGAGAAGGCAGGGACACTAAGTTTCCCTGCAAACCTAGAACTATTCTAAACAATAAAGTCTACTGTTTTGGTTACGTTTTCTCGTTGCTGGGACAAAACACCCAACACCCAAAATGAAGGAAGGGAAGGTTCATTTAGCTCACTGTTTGTGGAGGTTTCAGTCCATAATCAGCTGGCTCCAAGGCAGGGTGGCATGGCACTGGGGCAACACTTCACGGCAACAGCCTGAACGAAGGAGGGGGAACAAGCTTCTTCTCCTCCCGTATATTGTACACAGGCCACCTCCTCCCCACCACCCAGGATGGGTGTAGCACTCACAAAATCTCTGTGCCCTCCCTTGGCACAGGATGAGGCTATTTACAAAGTAAGAACCCTGGCTCCCTGCTGAATCTCTCAGTTAAACTTCTAAACTCCTCAAATTGACACAATGTATCACCCATAACATCTACAGGTTAGAGAAATGGTTAGCAGACTGCATAGAGAACAGAAACCAACTCAAAGCTCACACAGAAGCCGAGGCTGAGAGGGCTGGCCCCACAGACTGGGAACAGGAGCCCGAGCCCTGCAAACGTCTGGCGCTCCCTGCCGGGCAGAGATGACCCTGGGGGACACAGAGTGGACAGAGGGCTGGCAGCTCCCTGTGGGCCTGCCGTGGCGTTGGTGCAGGCGGATGCCTGGTGGGAGGACACGGGGCACTGGATGCTGGGCCTCACCACCCTCGCGTCTGCCAGCTCTGCTTTCTCTCCAGTGAACCCAATCTCACAAGGGCAAGGAGGAGCCCCGAGAGTCAGCAGAGAAACCGAGTCAGAGCAGAGTGGTGGGAGCAGGGAGTCGGCATCTGGAGGGAGAAGGGGTCCACCAGGGAAGCTGACACGACCGCTGCGGTCGGGGTGGGGACGCATGCACTGCGGGGTCAGCGTGCGTGAGCCCTGGACGGACGCTCACGTGACTGAGGGAATCCAAAGCCAGTCAATGCCAGGGAGAGGAAGAGTTAGCAGAGACCGAGGGGAGACGGCGCCTCCCTCTCCACAGCCTCCTGCCCCGGCCCAGCTGTCCTTGCGGGGACGGGCGGCACCCGGAGGGACTCCAGCATTGTGTGGGTCCCAGCAGCCACAGCCCATGGAGAGCGCAGCGGGTGCCAGCAGGGCAGTGGGCGCCCACGCCAATGGCCCTCAGGTGCCGTGGTCAGTGGGTCAGCTGTGTCGCTCAAATCTCCAGCGTCCTTACAGGACACTTTCTCCTCCTCTTCTTCCAGTTCCTCCGCTTTTCTCCTCCATCTATCAGCGATTGAAACCCCAGTCCGCGATCCCAGTTTCCCCTCTGTCCTGCCAGTTTTCACTTCATGCATCTCGAAGTGATGTTGTTACGGGCCTACGCAGTTACCCTGCGACTGTACCTTCCCAAAGGACTGACCGTTCTTTGTCGTGAAATACCGCTCCTGCGCACTATCCACTTCCCCTTCCAGGCCTGGGTCGGTCCTGGCTTCAGAGGTTTCGGTCCATGGTCGGCTGGGTCCGTGCAGAAGGGCACGTCGGAGGAAGACGGTCAGCTCATGGCAGCCAGGGGGCAGAGGGAGGGAGAGCAGGCACGGGCAAGGGAAGGTGCACCCTTCAAGGCCACCCTCGCCCCGTCCAACGGCGGCCCAGGACCCCTCAGAGCCATGGGACCAAGGTTGCCAGTGGTTGGCAAAGTGGCGAAGTCGGTGCCTGGCACCTCGGTGGTCACTGTTCCAAAGTCCTGGCCTCTGACACGGGAGACTTCTGGGACGTTTTAGACGAAGCCATGACAGCAATCACTTTGTCGTGGTTTGTGACTAATCTGAGAATTTTGCATTTATTGATTACTTATTTATTTGTTTACCCTTGAGGCAGGGGACTGACGCCAGCCCTTGATCCTGCTAAGGGCCTGCTGTGCCAGGAGCTACAGCCCCAGGGGATTTCTGTGTCCTAACCAGAGCCACTTAGATTTAGCAGGACTGCTGCTTCTTAGTTCATGGACCTGCTGTCTCCGTGTCTTACTTGGCCCGCCTACTCCACGCTCTCCTCTCTCCCACCTCTGGGGTAACCATCGGTTTGATTGCTGCCAGCACGCCCTGTTCTGTCATGGGACAGGCGGTGACGTCCGCGCACAGGTGCACTGTGGATCCGTGTGTGGCTTTGGCCGCGGCGCCTGTCCCCGCCGTCCTGAAGTCTCTCGCTGGCCTTTCACCGGCCTGTGCCGTGTCTCTCGGTGAGGGTGGCCTGGATCCAGGTTTCAACAGGGGCTGCAGAACGGTGGCTCCCTCTGCCCCTCGCCGTGCCCCGGTGTGGGAGCTGGGCGTGGCCGAGCTGGCTGGGCCGGTGAGCTGGACCTGTGCATCACAAGACCAAGGGCAGGCTGGGGCCTGGCGTGCAGAACCTCTCCGAGCTCCCACGGAACGTGGGTGGCGTGAAAGAAGACCGGACGCCTGGGGAACTCACACTCGCGATTTCGCACGGTGGCCCACACCGCGTCTCCTGCCCCAGGGCGCACTTTTAGTTTTGCTTTTACGTTCTCTTTCTCTTGTTCTGCCCAAGTTTGTTCTGCGGGGCTGGTTTCTCCCGCACCCACTAACCCCACACTTCTCAAACAAACTTCTGGCACGGTTTGTAGCTTATCTCATCCAACTCTTTGCTCGAGGCAAGAAGGACCTGGAATAGTTTTGACTGTTGAGTCATTTCTAAGGCAGCTACCTGAGAACGCCCCTAGCTGCAGTACTCCACGGGGAGAGGCGGCCACACCAGCGACCCGGCTGTGAGCACGGCTAGCGGCGGCAGCCCCGGGAGCAGCTGAGTGAGGAGGGGAGCAGGGAGGGGCGGCTCATGGTCAGCTGGTCACAGCTCGCAGGTCCCGGCCAGTGGAGACACTGCTGTCAGAGGATGCACCCTGGATTGCTTTCTTTTTCTTTTCCTTTTTCTTCTTCCTCTTCCTCCTCCTCTTCTTTCTCTTTTCTCTTTCTTTTTCCTTCTCTTCTTTTGATACTAGGGATTGAATCCAAGACACCTCCCTTTTATCATTTAATTAGAGACAGTCTCACTAAGTGGAAAAATAGTCCAGGCTGGGCTCAAATTTAAATCCTGCTGCCTCAGTCTCCAGGGTACTGGGCTTGTGGGTGGGTGCGGCCTCACCCAGCCACTTCAGCTGTGGTCCCTTCAGGCGTTTCTCAGTGCTGCTGCTTGAAGCGGGTCCTCTGTTCAGGGGAGGGCCGCAGCTGGTGACCTGCGGGGAGGGTGAGGATGCCTCCTGGGACCCAAGCAGAGCCCAGAGCCCCCGTGGGGTCTCTGTGGGGCCAGGGTGCAGCCCCACTTCCCCTTTGTGTCCCCAGGTGTCACTGTCCCCTTCACACAGAGCTATGCTAAGGTGTCTCAGGTGAGCACGTGGCCTTCCAGTGGGGACAGACCTGTCCTTGGGCATGGCTGGCGAAGGTTTGTTTTTGCGGGAATGGAGGTGGCAGGGTAAGGCTCAGCAGGGCTTCGATGTGTGGGCAGGCCAGTGGGTACCCGTTGTCCCCAGGGTGCTCAGCCGGCCCTGGACTAAGGGGGACGGGCTGGGCAGAGCAGGCTGTGTGTCCCACGCCCTCCAGATTTCAGTGGTCTCTCTGGCTGGACCCCACACCCGTCACTGCCCTGGGCTGCCCCGGGCTGCACCTGCCACTGTTTCCTTGTGCTCCCAGCCGCACAGTTGCTGTCTTACCTGAAGTTGGGTTTGCAAGCCCTGATGGGGACCCCCGCCTGGGAGCAGAGTCCCTGAGACACGCGTGCAGCCAGCCACAGATGCTGAGCACAGACTCCCACCCTGGAAAGTCCCCAGGGCTCTCGGAACTGGGCCAGGAGCCAACGAAGGCCATGTTAGCACAGAAGACTCCCGGTGACCCTGCGGCTTGGGAACCCGGAACTACAGTGACCAGAACATGTGTTTTGGGTCCTGGTGACAACAACTGAGGACCCTGGCCACATGCAGGCCTCTGCCTGAGCACAGAGGAGGACGCTGGAGCTGTGTCCTTGGCTGCATCCTCAGATCTCTGGCACTGGCTTCAGAGGGGCGTCCAGCCCGCAGGGGACCCTGAGGCCGCCTACGTCCACCCGCAAAGCACCTCGGGCTCAATCCTGGGCTCAGGGCCTCTTTCTCTGCTCCCTTGGGAGGTTCCTCCAGGTCTCTGCTGGGG
>RJWM01038319.1:0-16862 GCA_004363535.1 Dasyprocta punctata | reverse complement strand
GGGCTGGGCGTAGCTCGGTGGTGCAGCACTTGTGTAGCACAGGTGAGGCCCATGGTTCAACCGTCAGCACCCCCAAAATAGAGAACTTCTACACAGTAGAAACAAACAATGTGCATCACATAGGAGAACAAGAGACAGACAATATAAGAAAAGCATGTGTAACCTACGACAGAGAGCGGTGTGATGGACTTTCTCCTACAAGGCGTTCTTACAAAACCCCAAAGGAGAGCAGACGGACCAAAAGATAAGTGGCTTATATGTAGAAAGTTCAAATGTATTCATAAGTCAAAAGCGAAACAGTAACAAGATTTCACTGACCACCAAACAGTCCAGAAAAGAAGTTAAGTGCTTATCTATAAAGTTACTACAAAATTAAAATAATAAATGATTGAAAGGACAGAAACAAGCAGTAACAGGAAAAGGAAGAAACCAAACACAGGTGCAAAATGTAATCTATGAAGTGCAAATGTGAAGTGACATTCTTACTTTTCAAATTACCAAAGCATAAAGAGTATTTATTTGTTAGCAAGGGATGCGAAAGTGGGACGAGCTGCTGAGGAAAAGGACCGAGTTTGGAGAGAGTAGGGTAGCTTGCGGGGCAGAAGGAACAGGGTGGAGACTGCTGCTGCTGGCCTGGGGAGGCCGCTGTGTGTCCTGGAGGCCACGACCTGACCAGGGAGGCCTGAGCAGAATCCTCAGGGCCGCAATGTCCCTTCTTCAGGCACCAGGTCACAGACTGTGCTGCAGGCAGGAGCAGACGTGAGAGGCGGGCGTCCACCTCTGCCCACCACATTCAGCCCTGAGCCTGGAACGGGGCCACCCAGGGCGCTCTGTGTGCCTCCTCCCCTCCCTGCCAGGTCACCCAGGATTCTGACCCAGTGCCTGCTGTGCACAGAGACACGAAGAAAAGCCAAGCAGAGAGCGGGAGAGGGAATGTGACTGAAGGGGGCGAAGATTGGATTCCTCCAACACTAAGACAGAAAGCTGCCTGCAGTGGAATTAGAAGGCAAGGAAATTAGGCTATTATGCAAATTCTATAACACAGAGCGATATGATAATGTTTGTTATTAAGAGCTGCACAATGAGTTTTGCATCTGCCTTTTACCGCCCCAGGCCAGTGTGGACTCAGTCTTCCTAGGCCTCAGTTTCCCCATCTACAGAAAGAGGCTAACACTAGCGCCCGTCCTCAGGACGCTCGAGGTGGGTGAGATGTGTGACACACATAAAGGATTCAGCACAGTGCCCGCCCCACAGGATGCCAGCGCCAGCACTGGCCACTGCCACCGGAACCTTCCACCGAGGGTCACCCCAGCATTCACACCAAAGCCACCCACTTCCACTGCATCCTGGGGTCGGCTCGCCCTCTGCTGTGCGCTGCTGCCCCTGACCCCACACCCCCTCAGGCAGCGGCCCCCACAGACGCAGCTTCTGGCCAGAACAGCCGGGCAACTCCATTTCTGGTACAGATTAGAATGTCATCTGAAGTGGCAATTAAGGGCCATTCCCAGCGTGACCGCTGCAGAAAGTCCACAGCCCCAGCGGCTTCCCCTCTACGTGTCTGTATGCGTCTGAGCTGCAATTAGACGTCAGCTCAATTCCCCAGAGGTGCTGGAACAAGTGGGAAACTCCATTTGACCGACAGCTAATTTTCCCATCTGACAGGTGATTATTCTAATTACAAAAGGGTTCTCTGTCCTTTGCAAATTGCTAACACATTCCTGGATGCGGTGCCTCACCTGACGCGATCACCGTGCCAGCCCACAGCGTGTTCTCCACACTCAGGCTCTCGCTGATGGGAGGGTCGCTGTCCTCCTGGAAAAGACCAGACAGAGCCTTCAGTGATCGCCCCGCAGTGCCCCAGGTGACTGGTTCTAGGACACTCCAGGACACCCAAACAGGTACTTAAGGCCCTCGTACGCCACGGCAGAGTTCCTGCACGGAAACCCACACACGCCCTGCTGGGCTCCTCTCACTTCGTCTCCGGGTGACTGACACACGATATGATACAAATGCCCCACCAACAGTTGTATTCTCCATATTTTTAGGAAATAACAAAAACAAAATCTGCACATGTTCTATGCTGATACAAAGTTTTAGAAAAATATTTGCGATGCATGAGAGGCTGAACTGGCAGATGAAGCACCTGAGGAAAACGCTGGGGCCTGACTGTGTGCCCCAAGGTCCTGGCAGAGCCCACAGCACAGGAAGTGGCAGCTTCCACCTCCTGACAGCGGAGGCCCCAGCTTGGAAGCTCAGTCTTGACGGGTGGGTCAAGCGCATCGGCTACTACCCTCAGCGTTTTCATCTCTCATGGAAACACCTGTCAGTGATTTGAAAAGCGTAGGTCTCTAACACTAAAGAAACATTTTGCTGGGCACTGTGGCACATGCCTGTGCTGCTAGCTACTCAGAAGGCTGAGGCAAGAGGGTTACAAGTTTCATGCCAGGCAGGGCAACTTAGCAAGACCCTACAAATAAAATCTTAAAAGAACTGAAGGTGTAGCTCAGTGGTAGAGCATTTGCCTACCATTTGCCTACAAGGCCCATGGTTCAAACACCAGAACCAAGAAACAAAAGCAAAAAAACAGAAATATTTAGAAAGGTGAGAATTAAAATGCAGAAGCAAATTCATCAGGCTCTTTGCTGGCCAGCCTCACGGCTTTGAGAAAGAGACCAGAGACACCTGAACTGGGGTTCTATACACCTACTGACTCATCTTCCTAAACTAATTTAAATCCAAATTTAGTTTCTGTTCTGAAAGGTGTGAGGGTGGCTTAAAAATTAAGATACGGCAGATAGGATTTGTATGAATGAACTAACGGACAGATGCACACGGAGAAGACAGAGAACACACGCTCAGGGGTCCGGGCAGCACTCCTCCTCTCACGCACGGGTACACGCGGTTCGCAGGCCTGTCAACCTCACGAGACACAGGCGGTCTCTTCCGGGCGGGGCCTCTGGAAGGAAACCTCAGCCCCTCGGGTGTAAAACCACTGCCTGCGCACGGGAACAGTCTCGATCGCCGGCTCACGCCCCGCGAGGGCACTGTGCGCCGGCCAGCTCGCTCACCCTGGTGAAGGTTCCCACGAAGTTGTGAATGTCAATGTTCGGCTCCTCCGCGTACACATACGAGCGAATCTGGAGGAGGTCCTGTTCAGCGGAAAGAGTGTGGGGGACACGGAGTCCGGTCAGGAGTCTGGACTTTCGTAGGCATCTACCACTTTTCAAAAACAGTTATACTTTCCAGATACAGCAAACAGATTCTCAAACTCAGAAAGCAGGTGGGGAAAAAAAGGAGACGCCTCCAATGTTAGTTTAGGAGCTGCTACGTATGGTACCCCGGGAACCCACAGGAGTCCTCGGTGTAGACACCCAGCACTGTCCAACCTTGAAGGTGCAGGCGACACCACAAGCCTAAGCGACAGTGCAGGGAAACTGGAACCCTTGCACACCACTGGTGGGAGTGTAAGGTGGTGCAGCTGCTACAGGTAACAATATGGTGCTTCAAGAAATTAAACGTAAGCTGGGTGTGGTGGCACACGCCTGTAATCCCAGCACCTGGGAGGCTGAGGCAGGAGGATCACCATGAGTTGGAGAACAGCCTGGACTACACAGTGAGACCCTGCCTCAAAAAAAATATTTTTTTTAAACATAGAATTGCCTTATGATCCAGTAATTCTACTTCTGGGAATATGTCCAAAATAACTGAAAACAAGGACTTGAAGAGGTATCTGTACACCTGTGTGACTTACTCACAAACCCGTAAGGTCCATCAGGGATGAATTAACCAAATACTGTATCTTCATACAGTGGACTATTACTTGGTCTTAAAAAAGAAAAAAATTCTGACACGGGTTATAACAAGGACGAATGTTAAGAACATTATGCAAAGTGAAGGAAGTCAGACAGAAGACAAATACAGTATGATTCCACATACAGGAGGTCCCTAGAGCAGTCAGAGTCAAAGCACAGTAGGATGAGTGCCAGGAGCTCAGGGACGAGGGACAGATGAGTTCTGGAGGTGGCTGGTGGTACTGGCTGCGCAACACTGTGAATGTATTCAATGTCACTAAACTGCACACTTAAAAAAACAGTTAATACCACCAGTAATGGCCCAAACTGGTAACCCCAGCTACTCAGGAGGCTGAGGCAGTAGGATCACAAGCTTGAGGCCAGCCAGGGCAACTTAGTGAGACCTTGTCTCAAAATCTTTGAAAAGAATTGGTGCTAGAGCTCAGGGGTAGAGTGCTCGCCTCAGATGCATGAGGCCCTGGGGTAGGGATGACTTCAGACAGGAGTTACGCCAGTTAAGACAGAAGTTTTGGCAATTCTTGGAAATCTCTTGGCAAGAAGTGCATTTCACCGCAGAATATATTAAGTGCATGAGTCAGGTACAGTCAGGAGGAGCAGAGTGCCTCCTGGAACAAAGAATAAGGGAGGAAGAGGGCTGGATAGCAGGAAAGGGAAGGTGGGGAAGGAGGCATCATGGAAACGCAAACGAAGTCCAGAAGCAGCAAGTCCCAGGAGAGGGGAGGGGGGGCCTCCGCGCACTGGCACGGGAGGAAGCGTTCCAAGCCCGAAGCCGAGCGGGAGGTGTATCACTGTGTCCTACAGCACTGGTTATCTGTAGTTTCGTACGATCCCAACTCTTAATTTTAAGTCCTGACTCTTTCAAGAGAGAGAAGCCACATGCACGTAACTTATTCCAGCACTGTCACAACCGCTCCCCCGCCTCGTTCCCGCGCACACACACTTGTGCACACACACTCGTCCAGGCGCGCGGCAGGGTGACTGGGGCTCACTGCTGGTTTTGCTCAAGGCTGCCTTCCCCTAACAGGAAGGACACCGCTGTGAGGGTCCCTGAGCTCCCGTCCTTGACCGTTCCGCACACACAGCCCAGAGCAAAGCCCAGCTCCCTGGCACCCACTGACCGCTGTGTGAGTCTGAAGGCACGGCCACCCCTGCCTGTCATGTCCCGTGCGACGGCCACACACTGTCCCCAGTGGGGCAGCACAGGAAGCCAGGCCCAGGAGGGCGGGTCTGGTGCGGGAGGTGGGCAGCGGGCAGTGGGCAGTGGGCATCAGCAGCAGGAGCCCCCAAGGCAGAAGTCAACCGAGAACCGAGCTTCCTGCCATCCCCGTCCCCGCTCCGCCCACACCTCTTCATCTGCTCTTTCTTCTGTCCTCCCTTTCCTCATTCTTATCTTCTCTTTAATACAATTCTCTCAAAACCGGCCCTGCTGATCTTGCCCAGGAGCCCAGGTGAGCCGAGGCCCCACACTGGCCGAGGGCCCCCGGCCCTGCAGACCAGGTGAGCTACTAGGACCGTTACCTTGCTACAACACCAGCTCCCACCTGGCCCGCCCAGCTCAGCGCCTCGCACACACCAGGCCTGCACTCCCTCACCACACCCCTGGGGCCCTGAGGTTTCCTTTTACCTCGCATCCACCTGACCTTTTAAAGGGAAGCAGGGACGGTTTCTGGGAAAAGGGAAGCAAGTTCTCCCTAGCTTACTTTCAAAACCAAGACTCCTGGTTATACAGTGCTAAATGTAAAACTGCCCATAAATACTGAGACAGAAAATGGATACGTTTCCACATCTTACAATACTTTGCAGACACATAAAAGAACGAATGAGGCTGTGCTCTCTGCTTTCCCTGAACTCCCCACATTAAAATCTGAGTGACTCATGAGCGCTGTTTTGCAAACCATCAGGTGGTCAGGGAGCACCCTGAATGGACAGGGGGAAAAGATGCAGGGCCATCGGCAGCGTAAAACCACCACCCACAAAACAGTCCGAGTGTATGTGTGTACATGCACGCGAGCGTGTAAGTGCACAGAAAAAGATCTGGCCAGATCTCCGCCTACTTTCCATGACCCTCTCCAGGCAAAAGAAGAGACCCTGGAGGAGAAAACGTGGGCAAAACTTTCCACTTTGTTCCAAGCTTTCAATACAGAACATATGGTTTTATTTTAACCAAGAATATGTTTGTATTTGTATTATTCGGGTAATCTCTTTATACAGTCTGCTTTCCTAGAATTTTTTAAGGTAGGGTCTTTTTATATAGTCCAGGCTGGCCTGGAAGACACTCCACGGCCCGGTCTGCTCTCAAACTTGCAACCTCCCTGTCTCAGCCTCCCAACTGCTGGAATTACAGGTGTATACCTCTATGACCAACTGACATAATTCTTAAAAAGTTTAGTAAAATGCTACTCCCAGTCAGGTGTGGTGGTGGCAAGTTCAAGGCCAGCCTGGGCCACGTAGTAATTTCAAGATCAGTCTCAACTACAAAGTGAGACAGTTTCAAAAAAAATTAATTTGATTTTAATTTAAACATAAAATAAAATGCCTGTCCCAGTTGGATTCATTCAGGGGCCCCTGAAAGCAGAGACAGCAGCGTCTTTTCCTCCTCTGAACCTCAGGCCAGGCCTGGGCCAGATGAGGGCAAACGGAGAGGCCCGCAAAGCGCACTCCAAGAAACATGAGCTGTGGACCGGGCTGGCGTCTTCGCTTCTGAGCTCTGAGCAGAGCCCACCAATCCAGCTGGACACCAGAACCCTGTTACTGGAGAACACAGGTCCCAGGTAAAATGGACACTGTGTCCTTAGCTTAGCTCCATGTGACAGGCATGACGCTTTCTAGGGCCCCGGATGGCATCCAGAACTCACTGCGCTGAGAGTCCTGGTTTAAAACTCAGCAGCAGTGAGGGCACCAGTTCACTTCCTGTGAGCCACGACAGCTCAGGAGCTCAGGAGCACGGAGGCCGGGCTCACGGCCACCCTAACTCCTCTGTGGGGCAGCGCGCCCACCGACCGCTCCTCTGCACGGACCAGCACCAATGCCCGAGACCCAGAGGCAGGCACGGCGCCCTGCTCTCAGCACCGGCACAGCGGGCGACAACCAGGCAGTGCCTGCCGCAGACCCGGTCTGGAGGCGGGTGGGGTGGGCACACCCAGTGGGCGAGGCAGTGAGGCACTGCAGGTGCCTGGCCAGCGGACACGGCAGGGAGGGCTCCTGGGGGTGGACGTGCCAAGGGGAAAGAGCCGAGGCCCAAGTGCTCTCAACCAGGAGGCCAGCGGAGGGGAGAGGGGGCCACCGCTGAGGCTGGAGCCCAGGGGGAGCGCAGACGGCTGGTCAGGGCTGAGGACGCGCTCCGGGAAGAGGAGAAGCCGCTGAGGCTCTGACAGGAGGGCCCTGCTCCAGCTGATCGCCCGAGGCTGTGCCAGGCACTGTGTGGAGGTCTCTCAGGCTTCTGAGCCTCCATTGAAGGAGCCTGCACCCTGCACACGAGCGCTGCGTTTCCCAAGCCATGCAAACGGGAACCAAGAAACCAGTTCCAGGTTCTCAGGCCCACCAGCCCGGCAGCCCCACCTCTGCTCGCCCTGGGGGCCGGGCCGGGCCGGGAGCCAGCTCTGAGCACCCGCTCTGCCCGGCGGCAGCATGGGCCCTGCAGGGAGCTACTCACGGAGGCTGTGGGGAGCCTCTGCGTGCAGGCCACGGGCAGCCGCAGCTTCCAGTCCGTCTCCCCGTCCAGCTGGTCCGTCCGCAAGAAGCAAGAGCCTGTGGAGGGAGGAGGGGCACCATCTAGTCACCTGCAATCCAAGAGCCCTTCCCCAGGCACCTGTGGGAACCCCCTGCTCTGGGCCTTGTACACACGGCCCATCCACAGCCAGACACCCAAAGGACAATAAATACTCTGCTGCCCTCTCTCCACGGGCGCACGGTCAGAAACATCTGGCTTCCATTCCACCCCGCTGTCACCTGCCGAGGGACCCTGGGGCAGCTGACCTTGCTGAACCAGCGTGTCCTTCTTCGCAAAACGAGAGAGACACAGCACTGACAAGCTTGCTACAAGAACCCAGCGGGCAGCAGGCAGGGGCTACGAGTCCCATCTCCTGCCTGAGCCTCGGTTTCCTTGTGTGCAGACACTGAGGCAGGAAAACACCCCCTTCAGGAATGCTGGGAGGACCAGAGGGCGGGGCCAGGCCGCGCTCAGGCCAGTGCTGGCTGCCGGGAAGGAGCAGGTTGGCGTCCACCACCAGCACAGGAGAGCAACCCCAACCCAGGAATCCACAATCCAAGGGTTCTGAACACCAGCGTGATGTCACGAGTAGAAAACTTCTTTGTTACAGGCATATAATTACTGAAAATATTGTACAAATGGACCTTCAGCCCATTCGGATAAGGCAGCCATGAGACACACACCAGTGCATTTCAGGTACAGACTCGGCTCCCGTCCCCAGATAGCTCATTCTGTACTGGCCAATATTCCAAAACTGCAAATCATCCAAAATTGGAAGCACTTTTGGTCCCAAGCATTTCAGGGAAGGGAGACTCTGGCTGCAGTGGGTCACACATTTCACAGTGTGACACGCAAGTCCATGCAATTAGCTGGACATTCCACGGGGCAGATGACGTATCTGACCCGCTGACACTGCGGTCAGACTTCCGAGAACCCCGACAGGAGATCGCTCCCAGCTGTGCTTTGGTTGTCATCAAGCTGGGGAGGGGTGCAGAAGGCCCTGACCCACAGCACCCCACTCCTCCAAGCCCAATGCAGAACCCATCTGAGGACAGAGCTGCAGCCTTTGGAAGACTGTTCTAACCTAGAACCCTCTACCTCCTCTCCTGATTAAATTATCACTAGTATAAAATGTTATTCATAACTTGATTTAATTCATAATAAAATAAATCACAAGAACCCAAAAGAATAAGAATGCAAAATTTTCAGATGTTCAAATACCTCCAATTGGGCCAGACAGGCCAAAACAAAAAACGAACAAGAAACAAAACAAAACAGCAGCTTCTTTTCTCAGAACAGCTTAAGTGCAAATAAAAAAGTGAGGCAGGAAATAAATGTAACAGGCAGGGTCCCACAGGAGACTTGGATAGATTCTCTCTGGCTAACTGGGCTATGATGACAAATTAACCCACAGGCACAGCCCCATCACTCAAGAGCAAAGGGCAGCTGGGCACAGTGGCACACACCTGCGATCCCAGCCCTCTGGGAGGCTGAGGCAGGAGGACTGCAAGTGTGAGCCCATCCTGGGCAACTTGGCAATTTTTTTTTTTTTCTTTTTGCGGCACCGGGGGGTTGAACTAACAACCTCACACCTGCCTGACAGGTGCGTAAGCAGCTGAGCCAAACTCCCAACCCTAGTTTTTTGAGGCAGGGTTGCACTGTGTAGCTCAGGCCAGCCTTGGGCTCGCGTTGTAGCCCAAGCTGGTCTCAAACTCACAATGCTCCACCTACCTCAGCCTCCCGAGTGCTGGGATTAAAGGTGTGCACCACCACACCCAGCCGCAACTTGGCAATTTAACAAGACTCTGACTCAAAACAAATAAAGGGCTGGGGACAAGCTCAGTGCAAAGGCCCTGGGTTTAATCCCAAGTACCTCCAAAAATAAAACATAAAGGGCAATAAAGGTGCCTGCCCCTCGGTCCAAATCCTGTACTGCCCTGTCTCTCAGCAGTCTCTGGGTACGCTCCAAAGACAGAGTCCCTCTGTTAGACACGTTCATCCCAGCTGCTCCTGAAGCTGAGCCTCACCAGCCCCCAGAGCAAGGCAAGCCTCCCGAAGGCGGCCTCGCCAGGCGCACTCTCCAGGGCCCCTTTCCTGGGATCAGAATCTACCAGCCCATGGGCACCATGGGCGCCTCTAGTTCTAAAACACTGCACTACTAAACAAGATGTTTTCCGTTCACCTCCATGGTGCCAAAGTGATCATCTACTTCTGTTACATTTCCAAATGACGGCTTTGTCCAGTTATCCCCCCAAAAGGCTAATCGTCATTTCCAAATTGGTCTTGGATGTTTACCGTTTTTTTCTGACGTCCTCAAGAAGATCATGTCAGCCGGGACCCGCTGGTTCTGAGGGGTGAGAAGGAGACATCACTGTGACAGCCACGCGAAGCGGGAGCAACCGCAGCCCACCCTCCTCTTCTAAATTCCTGCCTTTGACCGAGACAAACCTGGAGCGGTATTTTGTTTTGAATCTGCAAAGTCTTGCACTAGGATTCCACTAACTCCCATTCAAATTCTGCCTGGGGAAGGAAGCTGACAGTTGCCTTACAGATCCAACAATCGTCTCTCGAGAGTCCACCCAGGGGACATGGACACAGTCTGTCCCTGCAGCCAGCTTCCTCCCAGGACTCTCAGGCACTCAAGACACTCTTGCCAGGCGTGGTGGAGCATGCCTGCGATCTCAGCACTCAGGAGGCTGAGGCAGGAGGACTGTCCTGAGTTCAAAGCCAATCTAGGCTACGTAGTGAGTCAAAGGCCAGCCTGCACTACACAGTGAGATCCTGTCTCTACAAAACCAAAAGACACATGCTCTGCTCATGCTTTCTGCTTCTACCAATTCTCCAGCTCCATATTTAGCTTTTCGAGGGATTCTAATAAAAAAGTGAAGTGGCAGGAAGCAACAAGAGCCATTTTCAAAAACACAACAAACAAAAAACAAGGAAGCCAATAGCAGCCACATCCGGGGACCGTGTGGTTCTGAAGTTTCCCTTTCCTTCAAATCAACCCTGAGTTCTGGGACTTAATCCTTGTAAATGAGTACAGCTTGATTCCTTCAGAAACAAGGTGTGATGGGGAACTTTCCCAATCAAATCTTACCCTAAGACTCCCACCCCACCCCACCCCCCGGATGCACAGTGGAGGAGGAGATGTGGGGGTCACTAACACGGCCCTTCTGACAACGCACGTGGGGCCTCCTCTACCGTTCTCATGTTGCATCCCTGTTCCCCACAGTCGTTGGCAGGCATAGTATGAGTCGGAAGAAGCAAGCCATAAGTGCTCCCCAGAGAAATCAGAGCAACAGCTCATGTGGCTCCCATCCACCCGGCTCACACTGCACAGTCCCCCGCCATCGCCAATCCCAGGTGACACGCACCTTCTCCACGACGATGAGGTCGCCCACCTGGATGCTGGAACTCTTCACCTTCACCGTCCCTGCAAAGTGACAGGCCCAACATGTCATGTGTCGTTCAATGCAGCTTGGGACACGTGGCCGGGGAGGCCAGCAGCCCCGAGGCAGCGGTTTCCCCAGGTGTGAGATGTGTCCGTCTCCCAACCCACCCCAGAGACTGCACTACAATCCAGACCCCGCCTCACAGCACACGGAGCTGCCTCAGGCCCTTCAAGAAAGAGCAACAGAACACACTTTGAACATAATTTAATACATCTTTTCACTTATTACCACTGAGATTTTGTAGTGTTCAGATCACTTCTATTGAAATGGCTCTCTGTAACAGGCTACAGAGGGTTTGATTCCAACCAGTTTTTTGTATCTGATTAAATCTGGTCACTATAACAATAAATACACCTGAGAGTGAAAGGTCTGCAAACAAACACGGCTGATATCTAGAAAGCACCCGGCCAGCGTGACAGCCAGACCGACCCTAGAGGCCGCCAGGACTTGTGGAACTTCCCAGAGCAAGCACCTTTACCCTACAAATGTGCACCTAGCACTTTCATAAAACAGGCAGCTGAACCATCCAAGGCCAGGAGGCTGGGGCCCGGGGAGGCCAGTCTCCCAAGTGTCGTGACATCCTGGACTGTGGGCCGCACCGGTACTGAGAGGTGGAGGCTGTCCGCCAATCCTAAGTGTTAGGTGTAGTCCTCCCTCCGTGTCAGCAAGGGGTTGACGATCCAAGACCCCCCATGGATAGCATAATCCACAGGTGCTAGGTCGCTGATAGAAAACAAGTGTAGTATTCGCATAAAACCACGTATTTCATCTGCTATATTTTAAGCCATCTCTAGATTACTTATAATTAACACTATGTGAATGCTATGTAAATCTCTGTTGCACCAGAGAGTAACAATAAAAGTACCTATGTTCAGCACAGGGGCAACCAGTGCACCTGTCTACACAGTCACCTTGGCAACAATGTAACATTTTTCAAAGTTGGAAAACATGCAGATAGAGAGAGAGGGTTAGGGTTAACACGCAGAACTCAGGCTGCCTGAACTGCTCTTTTTGCTCCACTAGGGGGCACCAGCAGGGGCAGCAGGTACAGCCAGCTCCTGGGCAGGCTCTGGAGGGCATTCCTGGGAGGGGGGAGGGAGGAGGGAGGAGGGAGGAGGGAAGAGAAGGGAGGAGGAGGGAAGAGGGAGGAGGGAGATAGTAAATTCAAGCAGGCTCTGGGCGCCAGCGACATTTTCCTTCACCTGAGCTTGCCCTAACTTTCCCGAACATAAATTTACACATTGCCTTTGGTTTTATTAGTAACACGCTCCCGGGGTGACTCAAACAGTCACACACTTGGCCTCGGATCCTCAGGACACAGGCACAACTTTTAAAATCGAACTCAAAGCAGAGTACAGCTTTTAATTCCTGCTAAGTAACAAATGCCTGTAGATCTGGATATATGCAAGCGAGACAGAGCGCAAAATCAGCAGGGGTTTCCAGAAAGGCCTGGAAGGGACCCTTTTCTGGTGATGTGTAAGAGTCACACCTTTCTCTGGCAGGTGTGAATTTAAAAAAAAAAAAAAAAATTTACTTTCCAAATATTTCACATTCCTTTAATAGTAAGCATAAGGTTGCTTTTTCAAATAAGTAAATGCATAAATTGAATTTGCTCAAAATTTTTAAGTGAGCAGGTTCAGATTCTTTCCTTTCTGCAACTCAGTCCTGATTTACTATCAGTTAATCTGAACTCTGCCTTTCTTTGTCCATCTGCTTTACCTCAAAAAAAAAAAAAAAAAAAAAAAACCACACAACCTCCCATCCACCGTGTCTGCAGAGCAGCTCCTGAGCCGGCCTTGCAGGCTGATCCTTCCCACAATCACTCCTGCTGTACCTGTCCATCATCCAGCCGGCCCTGGACTCATTTCAGAGGACACAGGGGTTACAGTAGCGTTTGCTCATTAGCATTCCATTGGGGGAGCAGTGAGCCTCAGCTTTGCAGCTTCGACAAAGAGAGACCCCCAGACTTCTTCCGCGCTTCCACACCAAGCCAGCATGCTGACTGAAAATGTGAACTACCTCCCCAACCCAAGGGACCGTGTCTGGGTGATCAAAAAGAACTCAGTCCTGGCTTCATGCTGGAGGGCTGTGTATACGTTCTAAATGCGGAAAAAGAAAGCTAGGATGTCCTTGTCCCTCCCCAAAAAAGAAAATACAGGACACAGAAAAGCCATCTAGCAGAGTTTCTTAACTTCCAAAGTGCACTCAAAAGGAAAAAAGAACAGCACTTTGACAGTGGTTGTTACCGATCTCAAAAGAGAGCTGGAACCCTCCCTACAGCCCATCAGACTGGAAGAAAAATACAGACTCTTCCCCGGCACTTGGTATGGACACCTCCCAAGCTCCGGCTTGAGTTATTTTTATCTCACCTTCCTGGAGCCGCCTAAGTTAGAAGCAGGGCTCTTTTTATGGGTGCCCTGCTGCTGTGAGGGCTCTGCTTTCCTCAGTGCAGAATTCTTTTTAGAAGTTTAACAAGGGGCCTCGTGTTTCATTTTACACTGGTCAGGAAGGGAAGTGACAAAGCCTAGAAACATCTTTATAAAGCACACAGGAAGACGGGGGCCCCCCCGGACCCAGCACTGCCGTCCTACATCGCGAAACAAGGCAGCCCCGTCCTCTCCAGCCCCCAGGACTGTCTCAGTGCCCTGGCAGCCGCTCCACGGAATTGGGATGGGAGATTTTTTTGCAGAAGTGAAATGAAAAATTCTCTGCCTGCCACATCTTAAACCATTACATGTCGGGCCAGGGATATAGCTCAGCAGCATAGCACCTGCCTGGTAAGAGCAAGATCATGAGTTCAATCCCCAGTACCAAAAAAAACCCCATTAAATGTCTTCTAATAAATTCATCCCTTTCGACTTTCACCACTTCACCCAAGTCGGTTCATTGTCGGTTTATAGCAAGGAACAAACTTCCAATTCCTAGGACTGTTTATTTCTACAGAGATGGACCCGAGCCTTGCATAAGCAAACCCACCAAGCCCACACCATGCCTTTCATGGATGATGGCTTCAGAATAAGAACAGTTTGTCTACACCACAGGGAGAAACCAGATGTTTCTCTTGAGTAGAAACAAGTAAATGACAATTCAGTCAAAGTGCTGAACAGCCTGGGGGGAAAAAAAAAGGCAAAAAACAAATTTTTTTAAAATACATTCCAGGGTGCTAGTACGTGTGGGCCTATTTTTTGACCCCAAACACCTCCAGCTATACTTCTATTTTTCATTGTGCACACAGACACTGATTGCCTTTGTAGCTCTCCAGCCGAGGTCTCCATGTGCTCGCCCTGGTTAATGTATTACTCTTTAACTCACTCTCTAATCTAACTGTGACAGTGATGAGTTGTAAATTCTGCTCCCTGTGTACATTTCCTGGGGTTGACATTAGAACACCTCTGCAGACCCGGCAGAGTTCAGAGGTTTAAAGTTGAAATTTTCATATTCAAATAGAGTTCTCCACATTCCCCACAGCCTAAGACTTATTGGAAAACAGACACAGGGTTGAAAAGGAGCATTATAAATACCACCCCCGCTCCCTGGTGCTTTTGTTTAAAAGAGTGAGGACTTTAAAAGAAGACTGCAGTTGAAATGAAACAAGTTTACATTCGACAGAGGCTTTTACAATAACTATATAAATGGTCTTACAGCCTTGGGGTGCTCCAAAATAATGAAGTAAGCTGATGCCCTGACGGGGAGGAAATAACTTTCTGTGAGAGATAATATAGTAGAGTTTGCATGTGAGATTTCTAAGGGTTTGGTGGAGTTTTGGCTTTCACAGGGGTCAGTAATCAAGTGAAACCAAGTACTTGGAAAGAAAAAAAACTGAACATCGCGGACCTGAAGTAACTTTACATCTGTCAGAAACTGTATGAGAGTATCTGGGTTAAGTAAGACTCTTAAATGCAGATGCCGTGGCTAGGACAGAGGGAGCTGGGGAAGGGGACGCTCTGCTTACTGGGCAGTCAGAGGGCGTCAGTGAAGCCGCTCGGGAGTTTTGCTGCCTAAACATCAAAAAGTCCATCACTGAGACGCTCTTTCTTAAAAAAAATCATGAAACGTATCTTAGTGTCCACCCAGAGTGAACGGCGTATGCTTTGGAAACGCACACAGCCCTCCAGGTGAGCTCAGTCATTTCCCACGAACGCACGCACCTTCCCCACACCGTTCCACCTCCCCATCGGCTCCAACGGGACACAACTGCCCCCCAAAACTCGCAGGCTGCGTGTGGTCAGCAGCGCACAGAGCTGCGGGAGGCCTGGGCTCACTCCCTGGGGAAGGGAGAAGGGAGACACAGGGATCCCCAGATGTCGGAATGCAGCCACGTTACCCGCGAGCCCAGAGAAGGATCCGGAATTGAAATGAGAACGGGGATCTCACAGGGAGGTGAGGCCCCCGGGGGCCGCCGTGAGTGGGGCGCAGAGCCCGGCTCCGCGGAACACACGGGAAGAAACGGGACAGGAAAAGCAGCGAGCTGGTTTTCCATGCACACACAGGAGCGCGCAAGCGTGGGAGGGGGTCCTCTCCTTTGGTACCGACCTTCGGCACACGATCTGTGGGATTTATGGTTCACCATCTGTCCAGATGCCGCTGGCGGAAAAGAGGAGCTGACAACTGTGCTCAGGACGCATCTGTCTGCACTCTCTTTCAAGGCAAATCACCTGCTGGCTTCATGTGGCCCCTGGTCAGCAGTGAGCCTGGGAAGGCATTCCAGAGTGAAGACCGGCGGAACTCATCTCTTCGCAAATGCGATGTCCCCCTCCACCTGGGATCGGTACACAGACACCCCCCCCCCAAGTACTCTGGCCAGCTATGGGGGCTCGCGCCATAATCCCGCGCGCCAGAGGCTGAGGCAGCAGAACTGCAGGTCTGAGGCCAGCCCAGCAGCATCACGAGATCCTGCCTCCAAACGAAAACCAAACGGGCTTAGTTCAGTGGTACAGCGCACCTGGGTTCAATCCCAAGTACCGTGTTCGTGAGTGAGTGAGAGTGATTCATTCACTAATCTTTCTGGACTCAACCCAAATCTTTTTCTTTCTTTTTTTTCCAGGGCTACGGGACTGTCCAAATATTTTGAGAAAACTGCTCAGTTTTGCTGGATTTGCTACTAGTTCAAGATCTGTTCTTGGCTTTATTTCCAGCGCCACCAAATGCTACTGATTTGGGAAGACAGCTCCATTAGGGAACTCATAAAGTTCTAAGAACTACTCTTAAGCCTCCCAGCTGTTTCAAAAGTGAATTTCATGTACAGGAAAAGCGACACTTGTATCTGGGAAAGCACTGCCCAGACGTGGCTTTCAGCAGCTGGTCCACCTTAGCACGGGGAGGCTGGACTTACGGGTTTCTTTGGACTCAGAAATGTGTTTTTAAATGCCTGCAGTCTGACAAGCCCCCCACAGCATGTGCGCGAGGGCTGAACACCGGCTATCACGGAGCTATATATGCAAGAGCCCTGAGCTCCGCTCCTCACAGAGTAGGTGCAGGGGCTGACAGCCACATAAGCCTGGATGTGAACGACCACCACTGCGCCCCTACTTAGCTACATCTCCAATGAGAGCCTTTCCCTCTTTCATTCTACGGGCCACAGTCGTGGTTTTAGCAACGGCTGAAAAAAGAAACCTTTCCCTTCCCTACATCCCAACTGTAAAAGTTACCCATATAGGGCTATTTAAAAAAATCAACAACTAGCTAGGCATGGTGGCAGGTGCCTGTATTCCCAGCACTCAGGAGGCTGAGGTAGGAAGATCACTGTGAGTTTAAGGCCAGCCTGGGCTACACAGTGAGTTCAAAGGCCAGCCTGGGTGACACACAAGACCTGTCTCAAAACAAAATCACCAACTAGACCTTACCTGGTACCTGGCTTACTTAGGGGAGGAAATCTTCATTTTAAAAAAA